>JBAMBP010001604.1:0-110037 GCA_037044515.1 Phortica magna
ATGTAAAAATGCCACGCATGTGTTGAGCAAATATGCAAGAAAAAAAATTGATGGAAATTTGATTTTCCCAAATCTGAGAAACATGTAAAACAATAAAATGCAATGATTTGGCGAAATTTGACATGACTAAAAGCTTTTTTTCAACAAATACTTAATGTATAAGAAATTACACTAAACAACATGTTTTGATAGTTGAATTGCAAAAAAAATAAGACTTTGCAGCCGCACATTCCTAGCCAATCGTCTCCAGATTCATATGTACTTGAGTTCGGGCTCCTTTGAGTTTCAGTGGCAGACTATTCGTTTAGTGAATCATTACTTTCCCAACTTCATATATATTATACTATACTATAACGATCTTTATTCGATTTAACCAACACATCCGCATATTGCCTTGAATCAGCATTGGATCGTTACTTACAATAGTTTAAATTTTGAAGGTGATTCTATAATTGTTGTATTTGGTTTCAGATATTATTGAAGTGTGTATTGAGTATTTTAAAATCAATATAAGGCTTGGTTTTCGATTTTGTTTACTTTATTGTATGTTCTAAGGACAATTTGTATCTTGCTGACCAACAGACTTAGCATAAGTACAGTCAAAATGTTACTTGCAACCAAGACTTCTACAATTTGAAAGTAACTTTCCGCAAGTCACATGCACCTGAGTATGCCACATTTTTCCTTGGTTTATTTTTCTTTGTGATACTTTACTTTTGCGCATTTTCCTCACACTTTGCACAAAACTGTCAAGTAACGCGCTTAACCCACTTTTAAGTGACAACAATAAATTAAAGTTTTTTTTTTTTGTTTTCTCATTTTGGTTTTGTTTTTTTTTTTTGTTTTCGCTTGTATTTTCAACTGCTTACACTGACAGTTGAACAATTTTAAGTTGCTGCTTGAGACTCTAATTAATGTCATAAATATTTGTTGGCTCTCATGCTGTTCTTCATGCGTCTTCTTCTGGAGTCTGGATTTGGTTGCCAGGTGAGCGCGCACACTGTTCGTCTGCCAAGCATCAACACTTGACCACTTCCGTTGGCCGTTTTGCTGCCAAAGAGACCAGTAGCAACAGCAGCAACAGCAGCAACAACAAACAGACCACAACTTTTTAACAGCCTCAGTTTGCACAAGATTCTTTCGACTTTTTTCACACCCAAAGACGCACACGCGCTTTATTTCCCTTTGAGTGCATTTTTATTGCATTTTTATGAATTCGCCGAACTTCATTGATAAAGACAACAAGAGTTTTTGCTCGTTTGTTGCTTTGTTCGTCTGTTTGTACAACAAAAAATTAATTATTAAATTATTACCGTAATATTTGTTTTTATGTGTCTCAGCTTCCGGCGACGCATTAACAACTTTTTTTACGATTTGTTTGTCTGTCAGTTTTTGTTTTGTTCTTCTTTTGTAGAATTTTTGTGGCGAGTTAATTGAAGTTTCTTCTTGTAGCAGTCTTGCCATTTATATTTACTTAATTACCGCAGATCAAGCGCCCAAGCCCTTTTTAACGCTTCCTCGCCAGTCATCTCTTACTTTCAAATCTGTTTTTATCACTGATGATTTGCATATATTTCGTAATTGTTTTATTTTTTTTTTCAAGTTAACTTGTAAAATTGTGTACGAGTTTTTTAATTCGCATTACTTACGCTCGTCCAATTTGTTTCTCTGGCTTCTGTTTGGGCTCGAATGAATCCGCAGTTTTTTGTTTATGTGTTTGCTTCGGTAGACTAAGTGAAGTGTGCCTTGCCTTGTTTTTCTGGCTTCATTTTTTTTAGGAGTTTTAAAATAAATGCCTACAAAGCATAATTCGAAAGTTTTCATGGTTTGAAATTTTTGGGATTTTATTATGAGGAATTTTGCTCAATTTGTTTTAATATTAGAAGAATAACTTCAATTTTGTAATTAATTAATATCCCTAATTTGAATTTTGTGTTTTCTTATGTTTGAGCTTATTGATTTACATGATTATATTGAAAATTGAAATTTGTTTTAATTTTCTTCATCAATAACCATAAAAACAATAACGTCACTTCTAACCGTTTCTGTTGTTCTATTGTTTAAAATGTGCATAAGTAATAATTTTAATTTGAATAAAAAAATTTCGTTTTATTTTCTCCTGAACGATATATCGAATAACTCTGAAAAGCAACAACCGCCATCTATGGGTTGTTTTACAAAATCCATTTGTAGCCACCCTGTTTGTGTATCTGGTCATGTGATCGCGATTTTAGTGCAAGCTAACGAACCGTCTCGATCGAGTAGAAATACAAAATCAGCATTAGTGTGCTGTATGTTTTGTTAAAAAGAAGTCTCACTTGCAGTTACTTACTGTTCAAATAATTTCAACAATTTTAACTGCAACGGTTTTGTGTTATATTCATGAAAATATTTTTCTACCATTATATACTCAAGCAAAAAGAGTATATTAATTTTGTCATTAAGTTTGCAACGCTGAGAAGGAGACATATATATATTCTTGATTTGCCCGACGACACGAGTTCAAATAACCATGTCCATCTGTCTGTCTGTTTTAGTGACAACTCATCCTAGAGTTTTAAACATATCGAAAAAATGTAAGCGCAGAAATTCTGCAGATATGTCCAGGCATTGTATAACTCAGAATTATTTCGATCGGACCACTATAGCACATGGCTAAACGGAGGGATCGGTCAAAAATGAGGTTTTTGCTTAAAAGATGTTGTGTTTTTGGAGTTATCGTCTCAATTCTTGGCACAAAAACTTTTTTGACATTAACGAAGGTCTAGTGCAAGAATGGTCAAGGTCGGGCTACTTAAGATATAAGAAGCGTGGACGGTGGGGATAGGCTCACCGACGCTTATATAAAACTTAAGTTATGGTTGCATTCCATCAAATTAATATTTTTTAGAAATGCTAAATGAAATTTTCGTTTTTAAATGAATTCGTGACGTGTCAAAGATATATAAACAGCTTCACAGTTATTTTGAGTCTCAGTACATTTCCTTACGAAATTTCTTATCAACTATAATGGATCTTAAATTGGGTTTGATATTCGCTGCTCTGGTGGCCATCGCTAGCTTCAAGATGGCAGAAGGAGGTCTCAGACTGAAAAGGCTTGCACCACCATATCAAAACTGCAAGAATAACTCAAGATCAGGTTAATTTTGAGGTCACAAGTACGAAACGTACAAAAACGTTATAAGAATTGCTTCTCTTCTTCTTACTTATGTTCTGAATGTTTGCTTGCAAATAATAAACAAAAAGATAAATTTGGTGCACATGTTTGTTTGTAGTAATGCTGAACTGTATTGGGAAATTTCATAAGGATCAGACATAAAAGTGTCGCGATCTATATGCAACCCTTCCACATGCTTACTGGGCATAACAAAGCGCGCAGGGCTAGCGTAGCTAGTTTTTAGATAAAACCATGGCGTGTAAAACTAAGTCAGTTTGTATTGAAAGGTTTTTGTCCTAGATAATGATCACGACTGCCATTTTGAATCAGAATAGTCTGCAAGCCGTATGTCTTCATAAATGTTGTGCATACTTTAGATAAATTGATGAAAAACGAATCCAGTCATCGATCCGTTCATTCAAACTGTCGAATTTCACTCTTTTAAAACGTTGCTCTTTCCGCTTTTCGATCTTAATAATACAGTTTTTTAATCTGGGTGCTATTCACGACAACTCTCATATTCAGTTATCCAAAATATATTAAATTATTATAAGTAATTAATATATTGTTGAGTGAATAAGAAAATAAAAACATTCAAAATGAAAGGTTACACATGAATTATTTTATAAATATTTCTTTATTTAACATAATAGTTCCTCTTTGTCGTCATTTGTTAGTACTCGTATAATTATATTAAATACATACAAAGTATTTATATCGTACAATATTCATAAAAAATAGTAGCAATTATTATAATAAGTATACATTTAAATATGCTTTATACAAAAAGAATTTTTCGCTGCCCATACAATTCGAACTCATCAATCAATCACACCGCACACAAATTGACAATATATGCTCGTTTATTAAATAATCAAAATGTTGAAAGGCCTACAAGTGATTAACATGTAAAAAAGGCAATTAACATAATAAAAATTTGAGTTGTTAAATGCAATTAAATGTTTCAAGAGTTGCACGTGATTCATGTTCATTTCTGATAAACGAAAGTTTTGTGCACAAATTTTTTTATTTTTGTTTTCCTCAGTGTCGTTTTCATTTTGTGCATATAATTTATTTATTTTTATAAAAATATTAAAGCAAATTGTTTTGTTTCATTAATTATTATTATTTTTTGTAATTCTTATTTGTGTTTTCACATTGTCAAAGTAAAATTGCACAAATATCTTTTATATTGAAACAGTTTCGAACTGTTTGCGGTGTGCCCGATTTCAGGTTTAATGCTTGTAGTTTCTTTGTGTGTGTGTGTGTTTGTTTTTTAAATAAATTATTTAAATATAGTTTATATAATAAAATAGATTTTTTTTACGCTTTCTTTAAGACTATTGAATGCACCCATTTTTGGCACGCATTGGGGAATATTTTATTTCAACTTCTTAATCTTTTTTAATTATTTTTCATATAAAAAACAAAAAAAAAATACATTATTCAAGTTATATGCAAAAATATATATATATACAATTAAATTATATATTACAGGCTGTCTTCAACTTGTTGCTTGCCGCTTATAGACTAATTAAAACCGAATTTTGGTAACACTAAAACGCAATGCAGAATTGCATTAATTTAATAGTTTAATTGGTAAACTTGGCGAGACTCAATTGGCTCAGTCGACATTATTTGTTTGTTTGCTTCTTGTTTGTTGTTTGTTGTTGATTTTTGTGTTTGCTTAGTTGGTGTTATTATTGTTGTTTATACATTTTAAATGCATGTTGCTTGTAATCAATCATTGGCCATGCAATAGCCGGAATAGGTTTGTATATTATCCTCCAGAAAACTTTCACCAGCAATGACGCTCGATTGTGTATGATGACTGGGACAATGATGTCCTTTCGGGCATTGGCACAGTGAATTTATGTTGACCTCATCGAGAAACTCCTGACGTTTGCGTACAGTAAAGAGTTTACACGGCTGCTTGCGTTGGCAACGTATGCGCTGTTAAGAGGGAAATGGGGAAATGTTATGTTATTCTGTTTATAAAAATTTGTACGCATGATTTGGCTTACCGTCAGTGGCGAACACGCAAATAGATATGTATAACCATTTGTGCCCGCGGGCTCACGTTTTGTCAGATATGTCACCGAATTCTTCGGACAACGACAATGCACAATTTGCTCGGTGACATTTAAATCAGCCGAGGTTGTCAGCGACCACGTGTAGTCACGGAAATGTCTTTGTAACGAAAAAGTTTAATTTAGTAACTATTAAACTTCAAACTTGAACAGAAACTTACTTGCAAACGGGCAATTTGTGCACGGGCTGGCAGAGTTTATAGTGCCGCGTCTTATCGGCAATCGTGTGACCATCTTCAATGCCCAAACTGCTCGGACAGCCGCCAATGAAACTGATGGGCTCCTTAGCGCCACGATGACCCGAGTGACGCATATGCGCTGAGCCCGCCATACGTCTGGGCGGTCCATGTGGAAACTCATTGTCGCTCAATTCGCTGAAGTCTTGCTCAATGCTTGACGCTGGCGGCGGCAAGGCATCGTTATAGTCCTGCTCCAGATAATCACTCGTTTGCAATTGCAAATCATCCTCATAAACAGCGCCAAGTTTTTGCATTAACTTCTTCAAATGTAAACTCTCATATTTCTTATCGGCCGCGTAATCACCCATGAGCAAACGCTTGTGCTGCAATAGTTTCTCCTTCTCAAAGTAGGCGCGATATTTATCATTGTTGTTGTTGTTGTTGCTATTGTCTTGAGCACTGCCAACGCCAACTATTTGATGATGATGATTATGATGATGTATGATAACATTTGGCATGCGATTCGATTCCGGGCAGCGACATTGACGTTCAATCCAAGGCGTCTCATAGAGATCGATTTTCGAGCAGACTGCATTCGGCGCACAGATTGGCAAATCGTCTTCAGTGTCCTGTAAGAGGGAAAGGCAGAAAGAGTGTGTTAGTTTTGAGATTTATAATAGTATTTCATATACAGTGAGCATGATATTCATGACTTCAGGTCCTAGAAACATGACTGTATGGCTATTAAAAACGATAAATTGTAAATGTACCGAATTGGTATTGAACAACACACACACACCTTCTTTCTTACTAAAGCTTTTCATGCTTAAGTCTATCAAATGAAATAACTTTTCATTGCTGGTCATATTTACATACATAATGCTCTTAATATCCTTTAACAACCTTTGACAAACACAATACATGTCATTATTGTTACAAATAATAGTAAACAAAAACATAAAAAATTATTTCATACACTTGAATGGTCGATTCGAATGTTTGAGTTGACTCATGTTGAACCTTTGCAGTGCTGTCGTTGAGTTGAATTCAGTTGGTTTCGGTTTGGTTGGGTTTGGTTTTTGTATTGAGTATGCAAAGTGCTATAATAAAATCGAACTATCAACTTGGGTACGCTTTTTTCACTGTTGTTATTATAGTTGTTGCTGTTGTTGTTGTTGTTGTTGTTTTTCACTGTTGTTAGTGAAGTATTTTGTTATGATATCACTTTCTGTTTTCTCTTTCGATTTTATTGTTGTTCCTGTCGTTTGTGTCAACCTGTTTTATACACATTTTTTTTATGCTTTTGTCTAAAGGCATTCAATCGTGTCTGCCCCAACTTGAGTGTGCTGTTGTTTTGTTTTTTTCTTCTTTTTCTTTCTTTAGTTTTTTTATCTTTTATTGTGTCGAGTTTTCAACAGGTTTCCACAGAAATAATCGAATGCAATCAAGTTCTTTTAAGTGGAATTGTTGCTTTTTCATGATTATGTTAAATGAGTTTCCTTTTTTTCGGTTGTTTTGTTTGTCTCACTTTTATTATTGAATCCTTTTAGTTGCGTCTGCCTTTTTTTCATTGTGTTTTTTCTTGTATGTTGGTCAGCTTGGAGTTACTCAGATACTTTTGCTTTTTGCCTTTTGTTAGCAGGTGTGCTTTTGTGCGCGCACTAATTCTACTTCAATGGTGCTTCAATTGATTAAATTTAGTTACTTTTTTCCACTTAAACAAACTACATTTGCTTGTTTAACTTGAAGTTGCAATGCTTTAAACATGAGGCATGAGGCTGCGGATTTATCATTACTACTCATGTAGTATGCTCGCTGCTTCCGCTCATAATTTCTAACTGCTTTGTCCTTTGCTAAACATTACACCTGCGCGCGTCTGTTTGCTTTTGTTCTTTACAAAATTTGCTACGGTATTTCGTATTAGGCGACAGACGCCTGCACAATCTACGCTTGTTTTCCTTTCGCTTTAAGAATTAATAAACAGAAAAGGAAAGGAAGAAAATACAAAATGTTCGTATCTTTTTTGCTACCCTTCGTGCATGCTCATTATCGTGCGCTGTTAAAGCCAAACCGGAAGTCCGGAAGTGATTTAATAGCGCGCCGAGCGGAAGCATGTGCGTAAAGGCAAACTGCAATGTGTCCTGTTATTGAAAACAGGAAAAAAAAATAATGAAAGACTTAACAAAAATAGGAAAAAAAGGGATTAGCATATAAGCAGACACAGGTTTACTTTGCTTGGCTTGACACAGACACAAACACACACGCACGCACACTTGGTGACTTAATGCTGACCTGTGGCCTTCGTGCTTTCGTCCGTCCGTCTGTCTGTCCGTCTGTTGGTTTGTGCATTCATCGATACTTTGCTCAATTGCGCATTAAATGCATGACATATTTGGTTTATTCGCCTTGCCTGCTCACCTTCTTCTGCCTGCCTCACTTCCTCACTCACTTGCCTGTGCCTTGTGTGTATGTGTGTGTGTGTGTTTTTTTTTTGTGGGTTTTAAGTGCGGAAGTAGCATTTTTATCGCCGCACTTCCGGATTTTGCGGCTTGTCGCTGTCGCCTTTGTCGCCGTCGCCGTCGCCGTTCCTGCTTCTTCTTGTTGTCTTTTTTTATACATAAATTCTTTTTTTTTTCTGCCTGTTCCTGTTGTTCTTTTACTATTGGTTTTTATTTACTTCCGATATTTGCTTCCTTTGATTTTATTTTATCGCTCAAATGCTACGCAGCTGCTTCAGCTTCTGCTTCTCCTTCTGCCGCTGCCGCTGCTTAGCTCTCAAAGCAATAGTCATGTCATTTAGCCTGAGGCATTCATTTGAAACTAATTTGCACTTGTGCTGCGACTGCGACTGAGTTCACTAGCGACTTCCGGCTACGACTCCCCGCCACTTCCGCTATCTTTGCTAACAGTTCTTTGCCGTTGCCGCTCCTGATTTGACCTACTTTTGCTCTCACACCCAACAACAACACTCGTTGCGTCCTTTGGCCTGCACACCTGCGCATTCTACCTCTACTGCGCTGCTGCTGCTTTGTGTGCATTAATCGCGTTACTGCTGTTTAACCCCTTCACTTTTTTGTTGCCTGCAGAGATTTGTTGACAACGCTTGTGTTTTGTTTTTTACTAAATTCCTCATACAACCACGCATACTTTGTGCTGTGTTTGTTTATTCATGTGCGCTCAGACTCATGTTTATTTCATAAGCGACGCAAGAATGTACGTGTACAGGATATGCAAGGATATTAACACATAACACATGATCGAGTGCTATCAAGCATGGGCAAAGGCACGGTGCAGGGGTGGCGGCGTGTAGTTGAATTGTAGAACTTGCATAAGCAGCGTGAGAAATTCTTTGAAATTGGAGAATGTTCATCAAATCGCGCTTAACCCTTTATTGCCATGCATAATTTTATATGCGCCGACAACGATACGTTTACAGTCGCGTACATAAAAATACATACACTACATTAGCTTTGAGTTGTTGTTGTGAGTTGTTGTTGTTGTTGGTTCTTTTTTGGCTTTTGCGTTGAACTTGAAGTTATTTTTGATAGCAAAGACGTTGAGGACAGACAGACAGACACAACACGCACAAGAGGAATTTCAAAATAGCCTCGCACACTTCTTCTTATTGGTATCTGTCTCTCTTACCGGCATGCAGCGGAAGCGTATTCTGTACGTTGACTGCCACAAAAGCCCGCGCCACAACTTGGCTTCAACATGCGTCTTGCGCCAACATAAACATTAAAACGAAAACGAAAACAAGAACAAAAATAACAGAGCGCAAATACAACAACAACAACAACAACCAAATACTATAAAAGGGCAGTAAAGGGCAATCTGGGGGTCGTGTGTCGACGTCGCCTCGCGTCGCGTCGCGTCGGCAGCGACAATGTGTAAACATTCTTTGGACCACATTCCAGAGGCATTTGCTCATCAATTTCTGGCGTCGCGTTCTGCTTACACAACACGAAGCGGCAACAACAGCAACAACATGCGAAGAGGCAACTTGTAAGCAGCTGAAGTGGCAACAAGAAACATAAATGCGTATTAGTGTAAATAAAACGTCGTCTGTTGGATTATCGCTGAGATTGTTTTTCCTTTGTTTTTTTTTGGTCTTAAGTTTGGACATGCTGAATTTTATATGCGTTGCAAGCACATGTGGCATGAGCTTGTTGCAAGTCGTGCAACTTGTTGATTAGCTGAAAGCTATGCAAGTTTAACTTAAAGACTAATTAAAGTTTGATAGCGTCAAAAGTTGAGTTTGTTTGAAGTGTGAAGAAAAATGCACAAAACGGATTTCCGGCCTAACATGTACAAACACAACAAGCAAACAAACAAACAACAACAAAAAAAATTAGCGCTGAGAAAAAGCAGAAGAAGCTCAGCTACTTTGCGCCCATGCGTCAGCCGCGTGTGCTGTTGTTGTTGCTGTTGTTGTTGTTGTTGCTGTGGCGGCTACTGGCTAATGTCACACATTTTGCTATTATGAAAGCTGACAGCGACAGCGCCCAACACAAAGTGATGCCGCACAGAGCCATGCCGCGCCGAGCCGAGCAAACAATTAACTCATGTGTCAAAGTGCAAATGGCCAACGGAAGCGACCACGACGTCGGCGAGGGGACGACGGGGCGCGACAGCCGAGAATGAATTCACTGGAATTGAGCAAACGTGATGCTGCAAGCGTTTTGAAACTTTTTGGCTTTAAGCAAAGGCGACACAAACTAACAAAAGCAGCTAACTTGAAGAAGCGACGAAGCGAGGGGCAGCGGCAGCATGTGTCTACGCATAAAAGAAGGGCTTCAGTTGCTGCCGCCATGCGCTTAATTGAATCAAATTAACCCCAACACGCCAAAAAGAAAAAAAAGCAGCAACATGACAATAAACGGTGAGGAGCCAGAAGAAAAGAGCATGGGGCGGGGGGGCAAAATACGCAATGAATAAAGCAAAAGCCTCAAAGAGTTGCGACAAGAGTTAAAGAATGACAGCAAGTGAGCGTGAGGTGAGGAGAGGAGAGGAGCGGTGCGGTGCGACTTTAGGTTGCTGAAGAGAAGCCAAGCCGGTTAATTGTTCTGCAACCAAAGTCATGCACTAAGCACAGCGACGACACATTCTTGGCATGCCTCATGCGGCGGGGGGTGGGGGGCGGCGCGAACGACAAACGACAATGAGTGCTGCGTGCATGAAGAAGCACCGGAAGTATCTGTTGTTTGCCGCTGCCGCTGCCACTGCTGCTGTATAATGATGAGACAATGACAATGACAGCGATATTTAACCAGCCAAAGGAGTAAGACACAATCATCATCAACAACATCATCATCATCATCATCATCACGCTGAAGGTAAGCTTAAGTTAATGTTGCTTGCGCCTTATGTTGCCAACTGCAATTGCAGAATTATGTGCGTCTGCATACCAAATGCGCATAACTTGCGCGCCAATCTTGTAACTGTCAGCAAACTTTAATGTCTGACAGACGATGCTCACACACACACACACACACTCACACACGCACGCACACACACACATGGCATGCATTCGCTTATTCACTCTCTCTTTTCGCTCTCACTGTGAAGCTTTCCCTTTGGTCTTGAGTTGCATTGAACCGTCTTGGCTTGGCCCGGCTTGGCTTGGCTTGAGTTCGTTGCTTTTGTTTTAATTGGAATTTGTGCGTGTAATATGAGCTTTATTGCATGTTAAATACCAAAGTGAGGCAACGCCAATGCTGATGACGAGCAGTCAGCTCAGAACACAGACTAGACTGTAGCGTTGAGCTTGAAACTTGAGGCAAATGAATTATAATAATGAGCTTGCGCAAGCATGTTGTAATATTGAAAATGCGCCTGGCCTAAATCACTGTTCAAACAAAGTCAAAAGATCAGCAAAGATTTGATTGATCGTTTTTTGCTTTTTGTTCTTTATGAAGTTTTAAGCGTTCAAAACGTTTGTCTTACCAATTCAAACGTTTTATAGAACATGATTCACTTTAGCAAATCGCATTGCCTTCGTTTGCCCTTTGAAAGCAAATCAAAATCACAGATCTTTGCTAACTGACAAACAATAAGAAATAAGAGAGAAAAAAAAAGAAAAAACGCTCGCACAACTGTCATGTCGTATTGAAAGCAAGAACACCTGTTCTAAATAGCAGACCAAAAGATATCAATAACAACATTTGACATGGCACAAAAGAACAAAGAATGAGCCAACAAACAATTGAACGAACCGAACGCACGAATGAAAAAACAGAAACAGAAAGAAAGAACTAACAAACGATGGCATGTCTGTATATGTGTGTGTGTGTGTGTATGAAAGATCGAAAGAAAGATCATTTCCAATCAATGACATAAATTTCAAAAAAGCAAAGATCAAGAAACCGGAACTACTAAGACAATCAACAGCTGGCAGCAGCACAGATACAAAACAACTGACAAAAAACCAAGCGATAAATCGAGAAACTGAGGTTCATCAGGTCGCTCGCTCACATGTTCTTATACGCACACATGCAGTTGGTGCATAGCCAAAAGTGAGTTTCCCATGCGGGCGTTGACGCAAAAAGCGAGAACCAACAAACGCAATCAGTTGCCAGCGATCTCAGATCTATCGGACTATCTATCTCTTACACAGGCGCTCTCTTTCGCACTCATTGTAGGCTGCACATGCGCTGCACACACTTCTGACCGTCGCCAGTTGACGTTGTAGGCGCACCGTTAGGCTGAGGCGACGCGACGCGACGTTGCCAGCATCGCCAACAACAACAACAACTACAACAACAACAGACGTTCGACGGTCGAGCATGCGCACAAGTGCACAGATGATGATTTTCTTGCCTTAAAAGATACTTCTTTTTGTTAGGTTTTCTAATAGAATATTTTCTTGATGCGTTTTTTCCATTCATACAAGACTACCTGCTGTGGTTCTCTATTTTGTTGTTGTTGTTGTTGTTGCTTTGTTTGCTGTTGTGTTGTCTGCACTAATGATTTTTCTATGCAACGCTTATGCAATCAGCATACATAGATACATGCATGTGTGTGTATGTGTGTGTAAATCAATCAGAAATGGGCCAACCGGAAGTAGGCAGCGGTTAACATGTGTTTGTGTCCGTCCGTCCGTCTGTGCGTCTGTCTAACTGTCTCGCCGTCTATGCGTCTCACTAATGCACGACCGAAACAAGCAAAAGAACTTATGCTCAAATCTATTTTGAAATCTTCAAAGCGGAAACAAATGAGTAACAACATTTGAGAATCGCTCACACTTCGTGCGCTTTAAGTGGCATGCCGGAAGTAGCACGGAAATCCATCAGCAGCAATGCGGCATCATGATGAAAATAATAAGAATAATAATAATAAAAAAAATGCGTGTTGCGTTCTTTTCTCATTTGCTGTTTTAACTTTTGGCTTTTCTGAGCAGCATCTTTGCCTTGCTTGCCTCCGTTTTGCTTTGTTGCAGCACGCAAGAAGCGGAAGTCTTGCGGAAGTAGTTATGAAATTATTGAGTCTTACATACAAAAATGTGCTCGCCATCATGCAAGTGCCCTTCTTCATACATCTGTGAGAGAACTTCTCACAAACAGAAAAAAAGAAACTAAAACCGGAAGTTTAACAAAACACATCAATGCTTGAAATAGTAATCTTTTGAGTTTTGAGTTTGATTCGTGTGAAAATCGGAAGTTCTAAGCATGTTAGAAGACGGCAGCAACAACAACAACAACGGCAGAGGTAACATTACTCATAGCGTAAATAAAGGGTTAAAGTTGTTTGAGAATTTGAGCGCATTTACGTAAATATTTTGAATAACATTTCCTGAGTTAAAGAAGACTGATTGTTGTTGTTTTGGGACTTAACGGAAATATGCCAACCACTTTGTTTAGTTTTAATTCTTTGAGTACAGCAAAAATATAACAACAACAAATATTCATTCATAAGAATGCAAAAAAAAAGCAAAATAAAAAGTAAGGCATGCAGAAGGCCATCAGTAAGGAGTGCCAATAGCATGAAAGCGTTGGTATAAGAAAGTTGCACGAAAAAGAAGCTGTTCTGTTGTATGTTTCAAAAGTTGAGAATATAAAAAGTTGCAAGAAAGGTTTGGTCTTTCATTTTGGCTTGGCTTGGCTTGGCTTTAAGCATGGCTTAAGCAGACACGATCGGTGAAAGACATCAGTAGCTGTTTTTTGGTTGCTGCGATGGCAAAGGTGCCTTGGCTTCTCATTGATGCTGCTGTTGGAGCTGTTTTTGCAACAGCAACTCGTGCCTTGTGATAATGACAACATAAAATAACAACAAAGTATACACAGTCGCCTGAATGGCACGTTGTTGTTGTTGTTGTTAGTGTTGTCGTGCCATGTCCATTTATATAATTCATTCATAAGACAGGAATGGTACCAAAGACAAGACCAATAACAACAACAACAACAACTGCTGCCAACTCTTTGTTGTTGCTGTATTTTTATTGTATAGCGTAGCTTGTTGCACGTTACAATTAATGATCATTGGCTCGGTCATTCGGTGTGTGTGTGTTTTGCCACAACTCGTCTCACCACATCCTCAACGGAAAAAAGCAATTCATTCATTCATGCAGAAGTTCGCTCGTTCGCTCGCTGCTCGTTCATTCATACTAAACAAGCAACATCAGCAGCAACAACAACAACAACGACAACAACTACATTCATTCATACGCAAAAGGCATGATGATAGAAGGCGTGCGGGTTGCGGCAGCAAAGAAGATCATTGAGTAAGTTAAGTGAAACGCGCACGATCGGAACTCGAAGGAAACGTAGTAAGTTTTTTGCTTGTTGTTGTTACTTGTTTAGTTCCCGGTTTGTTTTTGTAGTTTTTGCCATTTTTGTATGCTGTTGTTGCTGTTGTTGAAAGAAAGAAAGAAGTAGGAATAAAAAAAAAAAATGTTGCTGCGGCAAAAAACATGTTTATAGCAACAAATGTTGCTAGGCAGTGTCGCCTTGACAACAAGCGTGTGGAATTGAATTCAATTGACTTGGTTTGGTTCGGTTTTGGTTTTCGGTTTTTGGTTTAGCTGCATTGTGTGAGTGTGTGTGTGTGTGTGTGTGTGAGTTGCAATTGTTGTCGCCTTTTACGTGTCACCCGAATCAACATGATTAGCGTTTGCCTTGCCTGAGCGAGCCCCTTTCCGCTAGTTGCAATATTTAGTATACGCCATGTATAGCCAAACTAGGCAAAAGTTGCTTAAACATTGACAACAAAGCAGAGCTCAGCTAGGGGTATATGTGTGTGTGTGTGTGCAATTCGTATAATACAATAGAAATGATCATGCATGTGTGTGTGTGTGTGTGCAAGTGAGCAAAAATTGATTTGATGAGCGCATTAAAATGTAAGAGAGTCAAATCGTTGAAGAGCGGCAGAGAATGAGAGAGCGCGAGAGTAGCCAAACGTTGTACTACTACTGTGGACGTTGTTGTTGTTGTTGCAATTGTTGTTGCTGCTGTTGCTGGCGTGGTATTCGTATAGAATTTTCATTCATTGTTGTTGTTGTTGTCGAGTTATAGCGTTTGTTGAGTTGTTGTTGTTGTCGAGTTATAGCGTTTGTTGAGTTGTTGTTGTTGTAGCGTAGTGGTAGTTTTTATTTGTTGTTGGCTTTAATATTTCTTTTTGTTGTTTTGTCTTTGTTTTTGTTTTTGCGAACGCGTTTCGCAACAACTTTTTGTTTTGTTGTTTCGTTTGCTTATATTTTTTTGTTGTTTGCTTTTATGAATGAATGCTTGAATGCATGAATTGAATGACGAATACACGAATGAAGGCACACATGATTGAACTGACTGATTGACTAAACTAACGTATGCTTTGAAGTGAAGTTGTAAAGTTTTTTGTGTTATTTTTATTTGTTTGTTTTCGAATTTTAATATTAATTATTGTTAATAAAATATTAACAATAATTGTTAATAATATTTGTTTCTTTTTGAATTTTAATATTTATTATTGTTAATAAAATATTAATAATATATTTTTTAAGCTTTCAAATTAATATTTGATTAGTTTTTTTTGTTGTTTTTAATAATAACAAATTTTTAGTTATTACTAACAAAAATATAAATAGTTTACTTTGCTTACAATAATGATTCACCTTGAAGTGAAAATGCAAACTGAACAAAGCACAATTTTTATATGTGAAATTTACTGAACTGGAGCACGAATCATGTACAAGATAAATTTAATATTTTTATGAATGAAACGCGTTCGCACACTTGTTTATATTTGCGTTAATCATGTGGCAAAGCAACAGCAAAAGCAACAAAAAATCGACCTTTACATTATGTTTAAACAAACTAGCGCACGTAACAGAAACGTGAAAAATCAGAACGCGCAAAAATAAATAATAATATAAAAACAAAATGAGTAAGAAAAAAAAAACAAACAAATCACATTTCATTCATCATTGCAACTTCCGCTTTTCTTATACGCTACAATAGTAATTTTCTACAGTTTCTTCTTCTTCATCGAACACAATCGATAAGTCTAGAAGCGAACGTCGACAACAACAGCAACAACAACAGCGACTACTACGACTTAACAAGTTCTCAATGCTGCTTCTTCTTCTAAGTGTTGTTAGTGTTGTTTTTTGCTTAGTTGATTAGCCAAACAAGAAAGTTGTCTTAGCTCAGCTTCCGCGCCATAATTTCTAAGCTACAAAAGAAAGAAAGACAGAGCGAGAAAGAGAAAGAACAAAAAAAAACAGTCGCGATAGGAAAGAAAAATGACGTGCGATGTTTTTGGTCAACAACATTAAAGTCGTCGTCGTTGTTTTTGTTGTTGTGTTGTAGTTGTAGTTGTTGTTGCTGTTGACCACTTAACTGGCGCGTTCGTTTCCGCTCATTTGTTGTTGTTGTTGTTGGTTGTTGTTTGCTGTTACAATTGTTGCAGAAAAGAAGCGCAAAGTCTTCTAATCTGTGAAGCTTTAAGCAAACTTCGACTTGTTCATTTAATCGAGCGAATTAATCGAATTGTTTATTGCAATTTGCTTACTCACTCGCACGCACACATGTGTCTGTCTGTCTGTCTCGCTCATTGTCAACGCTTCTTCATGTAAAGCGTTTTTTTTTATTATTTCGCCGAGCGTTTTTTTATATATTTTTTGCTTTCTTAACCTTTTGGTTTTTGTTGTAGTTGTTGTAGTTGTTGCATACTATGCTCATTTATAAGACTTCATTGAGTCTATAATATTGGCGCGCGACCGAACGAATGCTCAAAGTGGAGAAACTAGTTTTAGCATCCGTTGCCACATACGCGTAGCAACTCTTTTTTTTCTTCTGTTTTTTGCTTCATTGATGTTGTATATACATATGTGTATTCATACAGCTGTGGTCAAAGAAATAGTAGTGCTCGAACATTAGCTTCAATGTTTGCTAAGACATTCATTACAATTCAGTTTTGATTATGTCTTCCAAGGGACATAAAACTTTTCTCACAATGCTTAAATAAATCTTTTTTTTTTTCTAGTCTTAAATTAATTCAAAAACTACTCAATATTTTCTTATTCACCAAAATCGCAAATTAATTCGGCCGTCACAGTGGTGTGCATCCTTAATTGCATTGAGAACTGAAGATCTAATGGGACATTGCAAAAGATTTGTTCTATTGGAAGCACTAAATCATTGGCAGGTGCTTACTGGAGTATTATAGCATGATTTGCTACTTCATTTTTGGCCACAAGGCATCATTGATACAATATCAAACTTTATTATAAGAGTAGTCGCCTAAATCGGGGTTTCAGAATCGTTTGCTTCAAGAATTCTTGGTGGCTAAGGTGTTAATAAGATCTCAGCCAAGCATTATGAAAGGCATAAGTATTACACATTATTATAAGCAGCAATACTAATTTTTTTGAACGCCACTGTATATGCATGTATGTGTGTGCGTATATATTTTTACACAAAACTTATTTTGTTGCTTGAAGGTGTTTTTCTGAATGAGTTGAGTTGAGCTGCGTTGTTGTTGCTGTTTTTGTGCGACTGTGGCACGTTATATATGGTTGTTGTTGTTGTTGTTAAAAGTATGTTTGTTTTTTTTTTATACTGTTATTGACTTTTATGCTAATGTCAGACATTTTTATCTATGTATCTCGACATATCTAATCAACTTTATTCATATGTGTGCCTTTTTCTTCTAACCATTTTGGTTTTGTTGTTGTTGTTGTTGGTTTTGCTGTCATTCCAACACATTTGTTTACTGCTTTATTGTTGTGTTATAATTTCTAAATTTAGCAACAACAAAACAAACAACAACAACAATTTTATATGTATGCCAATTGTATTATTATTATTTTTTATTTTTTTTATTAATTTTTTATATTATTTTTCTTATGCCATAAAAAAGAAAAAAACGGACGATGAAACTCGTAAATTTTCTAATGACACTTTTATGTCTGCGCATCGGAATTAATTAACATAAAATTTATTTATTCTTTTTTTTTTGTATTATTTTCGCAATAATAAATTACAACAAAATAGTTGCTGATGTTGTTATTGTTATTGTAATAATTCAACTTTATTATGCTGCTTGCATAAATGTTATTTTTTCACTGCCAATCAAATGGCAAATGGAAACAAAAAGAAACAAGTCAAAAAGGTGTGCCTGTCACGAGTGTTGTAAAACGGGAAAGGCAAACAAATAATAAAAAAAAAATAATAAATAAATAAATGAAAAATTAATAAATAATTCATTGACAATTTCTTAGTTGTCATCTTTATGCAAAAAGCAAAAAATTATAAAAGCTTTAATTATGGCGATTTTTAATTGTTTGATGACAGAGAAGCGTTTTCTAATAATACTATTAAGGGTATAGCTGAGTTTATAAGAGTATAGAATACCCTGCACACAGAGAAGGCGGTGCCACGCCCAAAAATTAAAAAAATGTATATTTGGTATTGCTCATTTATTAATGGTAAAAATTTCAAGAAAATCCAACTAAAAATAAGGAATTTATAATAAATTTCAGTTTGTTTGACTTTATGGGGCAACAATGAAGAGGAGGGGTATTTTGTGTTTTGCAGTTTTAAAGAGGTATGTGTAGTGGCCCAGCATACAAAATTTCAAGTACGTAGCTATGATAGTTTAGAAGTTATAGCAATTTAAAGAAAACCACTATATAAGGGTAAAAGAAGGGCAGGTGTCACCTGGCATAAAAATCGAATATTTCTTTATTCAAATGGCATAGAAACAAAATGAGTTTGATTGCTTTAAGCCAATTTAAATGTCACTTGTATAAGAATTGACATAAGTTTTAATTTTCGCATTAATCATACGCCACGTTGCACAAAGTTGACAATTACAAAACGTTTACCAACACATACAGATGCGCTTGTGTTGGACGGCGGCATACAATAATGAGTAAAGCCCCCGCACTTGCCTTTCATAAACAACACACGCCTACACAATTTAAGCGTTGCTGCTGATGATGATGATGGGAATGGCGACGGCGGTGAGGACTGCGGCGGCGTCAGCTCAATTAACATATGTGAAAACCGTTTTCACACCTGGCTGCATCGCATTGCTGCCTCTGTCACTGCCGCTGCCGCTGGTGTGCTGTCATGCAACAGTGGTGTGCCAAGAAGGCAAGAATTACAACAATGACGCCCACATGTGTGTCAACGCCGTTGTGTATGCAACGCTTAAGTCGTTTCACGCCCACGCAACAAACGGCCAGCTTGGCATGTTTGTTTGCGTGTGTGTGTGTGTGTGCGTGTGTGTGTTTCAACGCAAACTTTTCGATTTGTTTTGCCAGACATTTTTCAGTCAATTTGAATTTTAAGCTTTTGTTGTTTTTTGTTTGCTTCTTTGTTTGTTCATTTTGTCTTGATGAATGCTTATTTTGGTCATGCCACGCGCTTTTGCCTTTGCTTGGCTCATTGGAATGTACACAAACAGCAACAGCAACAACAACAACAACAACAAGTTGGCCAACCAACATGTTTAAGCCAAATATGCATGTCTGAGTCCAATCGTTTGTCGTTTAAGTTCGTCAGTCATTCATACAAGTCATTTACGCATTCATTCATGCAGTTTTCTTGTATTATTTTTTTATGTTTCTTTTTGTTTGTGTGTGTGTGTGTGTTTGTGTGTTTTCCATTGATCGAGACGACAGATCGTCAGAAGTTGCGAGTTAGTGAAGCATTGCAGCAACAAGTCAGCCCAAACGGCCAAACAGATGAGTGCATACATACATGCATATGGCGCTGTCTCTCTGTCCGTCTATCTAGCTCTTTGCCTGCCTGTCTGTCTGTCTGGTTGTCTGTCTGCCTGCCTGCTTGTCCAACCCATTCACTCATTCAGTCAGTCAGTCATTCATTCATGGGCATCATTTGCCTACTTCATTCATTCATGAATTTTCTTTCTTTCATTCAGTCATCTTCTTCACGTTTTTTTGTTTGTGCTTCTTTTGCTTATTGGTTGTTTGGTTGTTTGGTTGTTGTTGCTGTTGTTGTTGTTGAAAACATTCCATTTTAAATACCGGAACTGAATGTTTAACGCTTTTAAGCATGGGAATTTCTGTTGTTGTTGTTGTTGTTTGGCTGATGTGTATAACTTTACCTCTGAAGTTTTGTCTTCAGCTTTGCCTGTTTTAAGTTTAATTTCATTTCTTTCCATCATCGTTTCTTTTTTTGCCTCGTAGTATTTTTTATTATTTTTTTTTTTATTTTTCAACATATTGTCTTGTAGTTTGTTGTTGTTATTTACTATATGTGTGTGTGTGTTTTTCTTTTTTTTCTAGTTCAAAATTTATTGCAGACATTTGGTTATTTAATTTATAGCTTCACTCGCTCGCTCATTCATTCATACATTCACTCATTCGGCTTGTAGTTTTCTTGGCCTCTTCCACTTCTACTCCTCATCATCATCATCAGCAGCAGCACCATCATGATCGTCATCAATGTTCACTGCTGCTTCTTTTCAAATTGATTGTTTGCTATTTCACGCCTGCTTCTTTCAGCTAAAGAATTATATTACTCAAAAAAAAGAAAACTAGAAAAAGAAAAAACACTTCTCGAAAAGGTGTGTGTTTTATTATATTTTTTCTACCAAAATTTATTTTTTTTATGAATGCATTTTGAGCTCGTTTTTATTTATGTGCCGTTCGTTTATAATAGAATTTTGATGTATGCGTTTTGCTAACTCGCTGTCATTATTTATTTTTTGTATTTTTTTATAGATATTTTATAGTTATTTATTTATTTTTCGGTTCTTCATTCATTTGAAGAAATCTGCACAATATGTGTCAAGCTGTTTTCTTTATAGACATATTTGTGTGTGTGTGTGTGTGTGTTTTTATGATTTATAAATATGTTTTGTATCGAAACTGTGAAAGATTGTTGTGCTTGTTGATCTTGATCTTGAAGTGTGCGTGAATTAAGTGTCATTTCATTGAGGCAAACTATTCTTTTACCATTCATTATATTTACTTAGAAAGAAGTCTTCAAGTGAACATAAACCAAGCGGCTTAAGACACATTTTTATTTATACCGAATTGACTTACTAAATTTCGTTACAAAGTACAGTCAGCTGCTTGTATCTTATTTGACTTACTTTTTTTAATAGCGGTTTGTTTTGCTTTTATAGCAACATCTTTGTACAATTAATTGCCTCGCAACGAAATTATATAGAAAATGTCATATAGCAGATAAAAATCAATAGCTCATGATGACGATGATGATGATGATGATGATGAGTTACACGGTTCATAGTAAATTGTTGCCATTATGTCTGGCAAATTAACAATTTCCGAGAAACCGCAAAGCTAATTGTCTGATCTAAACGGCGATAAGCAAAGCCAAAATGATTGCTAACTAAATTTCCAGTTAATAAAACAGCAACAAATAAAAAACAAAGCTAAAAGTTTCAGTCATTTACAAAAACAAAAAAAAAACCAACAGACAATTGATTGATTTCTATGGTAAACGAACATAAAACTGGAAATCTTTTGAAAAAAATAAAAAATAAAATAAAAACAAAAATAGAATAAAAACAAAAACGTATTCAATTCACTCAAAGCTTAATCATGCAGCAACGTAATAAGTATTGTAGAGCAAATGGCAACAAGGCAGCAAGCGTGCGTGCGCTAGAGTGAGATGGCATGATTGTGAGAATACTTGAACTATGACCGCGCTTATAATTGAGGCTTGGGGCTTGAGGTACAAGCAACAATTACAAATATGTTATTATTGATGTTGTTGTTGTTGTTGTTTTTATTGCTTGCGGCTTAATTGATCGAAATGACGTGTTAGCTTTAGGCGCACATGAGGAGTGTGATGGGGTGGTTGGGGAGTTTTAGCATATGAAGTAAAAAGTGTTGTTGCAAAGAACGCGAAAAATACTTTCATTTTTCAACGCTTCGAATGTGTTTATGTGTCTGTGCATATGTGTGTGTGTGTGTGTGTATGCAATTAAAGCAACAATAACAACAACAATGACTAAGTGTAAAATAAACGTCAGCAAACATGACTTGGCGTCAAAATGAACCGATCGTGCTTGCTCGCTTGCATGTGTGTATGTGGTGTGTGTGTGTGTGTGTGTGTGTGTGTGTGTGTATAAATTGTGGGTGTCAAGTAATGTGTGTCTTGTCTTCTTCTTCTTATAGCTGTTGCTTTAATTTAATGCACTTGTTCTTATTCGTTAATGTTCTTGTTCTTGTTGCTTTTCAAGTGAGGCATTAAAGCGATCATCATTATCAACACAATCATCATTAACACCATGATTATTGTGCGTATTATCATTAAGTGCAGCATCATCATTATCAGCAGCATTATCATCATCATCAACGCTCACATAATACTTGTGTAAGATTATTTTTTCCTTTTGTTTGTGTTTTTTTTTTTGTACAACAATTTACTATACATCTGGCATGTTATTCATCTTGAGGATTGGAGATTTTAAGTGAAGAATTGCAACAAGTGGATTTCAAAAACGATTCATGTTAATGATAAAATGACACATGAAGTACCTGAGGGTGTTGGCTTGGCGTTCGTTTGAGCGGAAGTTGTTGTTGTTGTATAATAAATTAAATTAAAACTGTAATTTGATAAAAGTAATCTTGAAGATATTTCTTGAGGCACAGCGAAGTGTGTAGGTTTGCTATTCATTCACGTCGTTTGTGGCACGTTTAATTAGTTAAAAATTGCTTGAAGAACAAAATTTGAATAATGATATAACCAATGTTACGTTATATAACGCACAACATAGGATAGACTAGCTGCCAAATTTTAACTTTGAGTTAAATGTTATACAACTAATCAGCTATGAAGGCTGAACATATTTTTGAATTTTTCTTATTTTTTTGGCGTCAAGTTTTGAAGCTCACACATTGTAAATGCCAAAGTGGCAAAGATTCATCGCCAACGTGAAAAAAAGAGTATTTACGCCTGCGCATGAGCGTGGGCAGTTAAAGTTAACGTTAGCCGTGTCAGATGCCAATGGCAGCCGTGGCAGTTGCAAGCATAAGCAACACTGCAACCAACAATAATTTACACGTTGCAAAGTTATAACAAACGACGACGACGACGACGACGACGACGACAATGATGATGATGATGATGATCATGATGATGACGTTGCTTGAAACACGCCCTGCTGCTGCTGCCACGCCAAGTGACTTAAGCTGTGACTTAGCTTAGTTGCATAGAGTCGACTTGTGTCGTGTTGAAGTCAACTTGACTTCAGTTGAGCTGAGCTGAGCTGAGCAGGTGTCGGCGATTAACTTTGCTGCGCTTCATTATGCAATTGCGCATGCGACGTGCTTTGAACGATTCAACAGTGCTGCGCCTCTGCATATACACATAGTTAGAGTTAGCATAGCAGCAGCAACAACAATGCAACAATAACGACAAGCATGTTGTTGGCTTTGATTGCTCGCTTTGCTTACATTTGAATAATAGCAATAGCAATAATAATAATAATGATAAATATGCATTATAATTGCAAATGTCTTTTTTAAAAGCACAAGTGTTTTTTCCTTTTGCCGTTGTCATAATAACAAATGCATTATTGATTGATTGATTGACTCACTGACTGACTGACTGACTGACTTGAGTTGTGTTTGCACTAAGTTGAGCCACGCATGGCTTCACTTATGGCTTCATTAATTACTAAGCGAACTTACCCCAACTTGATAGAGTATGCGCACATCCTTGCCATGTGTCGGTCGCTTCCTTGCGCCCAACGTTTCGCTTTCATGCAGCAAGTGTTGCTGTTGCTGTTGTTGCTGCTTCTGTAGATGCAGTGGCAGCATGACGTCATGTCCGTCATAGTGATGCATTTGCATTTGCCTTGCGCGTCTTTGCTCTTGACCAACATCCATGCCCTTCGCCAGCACAGGCTTATCCATGTCCTCCGCCTGCTCAGCCGATATGCTGACCACCGTTAAGTCCTCTGCATTTGTTGTCAACGAAGGCGGCTTATTGGTGCTGCTGCTGCCGCTGTCGCTGCTCAATGCCGCGTGCTTCGCCAAATCTTTGGCATCAAATGTTGTATACTCCAAAGCTTTGTGCTTCAAGTCAACCGCTGTTGTTGCTGTTGCTGTTGCCGTTGCAGCGGCATGTTGTGGCAAGTGATGAGTTTCCGTGCCGCTCGCGGCCGCTGCTGCTGCCGGCGTCAGCTCGTAGACTTCGAGCGGCAAACGTGTGCCGCTGCAGGAATTATCAATCGTTTGGCTTATAAGCAAAAGTACGAATGTAAGCGTGTGCATTTTTGTGGCTTTTATTGGCTGTTGTTGTTGTTAATTGTTGTTGTTGTTGCTGTTGTTGACTTTCGGCTTTAATGTAATTGACACTTTGAAAGGTTTGTTTTACTCTTTTGGTTTTTGTTTTTTCGATTTTTCGATTTTTCAGTTTATTTGCATTGCAGTTTATTTTCAGACAATTGTTTGTTGCTTTTTGTTGTTGCTGCTGTTGTTGTTGGCTATAAATAGTTTATAGCACATAAGCCGCGCCTATTATTATCGCTTGTTGTTGTTTAATCGTCGCTTTTATTTGATTTATTTATTTGCTTTTTTTTATATATTTTCATTCATGTCAATTGAACTCATTCGATTTATTTTATTTGTATTTTTTTTTATTCAATTTTGTTTCTGTATTGCTTGAGCAACGTTCACAATTCATAGACTTTGATTTGATTTCTTTTATTTTTTACGCGCGCTTTCGAGATTTTTCTTACTGAAGTTCTTATTGATCGCTCATTTTATTTTTGTAATTCATAAAAATATATTTTCTCATTGATTTGCTTGACTTATTATTTGCCAAAATCGTTGACTGTCTTCGTTGGCATTTATTGTTGTTAATATTGTTGTTGTTGTTGTTGTTGTTGCGGCAAGTTGTTCACTGTTGTGCAGCATTTTAGCGAGCACGTACAACGTATGCGGCGTGATTTTTCACGCATGTATCTCGAAACTCAAACGCAAACTCAAGAAACTCGTTACAACTCGATCTTACCGTAATCAAACTGTAACCTTGAACACTTGTCGCTGCCAGCGACGACTCTACTCAACTCGACTCAATTCTACACAACTTGACTAACTGAATTTTGTTTTTATTTATTATTTTTTTTTTCGATAATATTTTTAATAGAAATTTCAAGAATTTTTGTGGCAGTTTTTTTTTTTTAATTAAAATTTAATCGTAAAAAATGCGTAAAATTTACGCTTAAAAATTGCAATTTGAATTATTTTATAAATGAATTTTCGTATAGTTTAAACTTTTTGTGTTGTTTGTTTGTCATTTACACAAGTTTTAGTTATAATAAATGATATGTTGCTTTCTATTTTTTTGCTTTTTGTTTCGTGGTGCGTTGTTGTCACGTCGTACACACACACAGCACGCATTCGTTAAACTCGTCGCAGCAACTTCACTTTTCGTACTGAATTGAACAGAAAACCGATTCGTTGTGCGATCGCAACTGAAAAACTCAAAGATATAAACTTCGTATGCTCAGACGTCCGACCGAATGAGCTCGTTTGCGCGCTCGCTTGCCTGCCTGCCTGCCTGCCTGACTGTCCGTTCATTGTAGATACATGTGCCTGTATCTGTGTGCGTGCGTGTGTGTGTATCGATGTTTGTATCTGTGTGCGCATACAAGCAGAAAACTTGAATGAAAACCAATACAAACGCGTACCACTGTGAGATACTTGAATGAAACAAGTGTCAATGGCGTTGTGAGTATCTGTGTGAGCGTGCGTGCGTGTGTGTGTCAGAGCGGCTGCTGCACTGGCTTATGAAGACGCCGTTGTTGTTGTTGTTCTTGTTCATGTGCACCGGTTGCTGTTTTGGTTTGCTCACTCCCTCTCTCTTTCTCTTGCTCTCACTCGCTCTGCTGTTCTTTCGCTCTTTGCTGTAAGGTGCCTTTAGTAGATTCTCTCTGCCAGTTTGAAGATGCTGCGCTGGCTGCTTTTTCTGCTTCTTCTTGCTCTCTGTGCTCAAGACACATGCGCTAAGGTCGCTCAGCACATCCTTTCGTAAGCGTATGACCTTTTTTTTGTTGTTGTTGTTGTTGTTGTTGCTTTTGTTGTATGCTTTTAACAGTATTTTTATTTATTTTTTTCTTTTCCAATTTTTTTTCTCAGTTCAATTCATTCTTGGCTTGGTCACTTATCATTGACTGCGCTGCTCTGTCATTTGCCACTTTTACGTTACTTTTTCTGCTGTTGTTGTTGTTGTTGCTGTTGTTGTTTGTTGTTTTCATTTTTGCGTTGTTAATTTTGTTTTTGTCATTTTTACTACGACCGGAAACTAATTCCCGTACTTGGTCGCTGTTATTGTTGTTGTTGTTGCTTTGTTTATTTGTATCTTTTATACGCGCTTGCCTGTAAGTCTCCTGCTTCAACACCATCTCTCTCTCTCTCTCTCTCTCTCTCGCTCTCCCTGTGTGTCTCTTTCTGTCTTATTTAATATTGCTATGATTTGTGTTTTTTGCATGATTGTTGTTGTTATTTTTTATAGCTTTAAATGGGCGCGCGACATATAGAAGACAAGTAAGAAGAAGCACTTGCCTGCTTGCTTTGCCTTCTTGCCATGACTTGCCTTAACTTAAGTTAACTTGGGCTTTTGGCAGTTTAGCGATGTTGCTTGCGACTACTTGAGCTGAGCTGAGCTGAGCTGAGCATTTAGCATGAATCCAATAAGAACGTCACGCCATGTGCCATGTTCGCTTTCGTTATTGTTGTTGCTGTTGCAGAGCGCATGCCTCCAAGACTGTTGAATTGCACAGCGCATGCTGTTTTAACAATTGTTGTTGTTGTTATTGTTGTCGTTTAATTTCGCGCGCATGCCAAAAAACTAAGCAAAATAAAATAAACACACACACACACACATGAAAACCAAGCTTTGTATCTGCGTTAAAGTATATTTTATATCTTCGCTTTCGTTCTGTACCTTTTTTGCTTCACCCTCCGCCCTGGCCCGCCCCGCGCGGCTTAGTTGGCTTGTATGCTCATGAAAAAAGCGCGCCAATTTTTGTTGAAGCTACGCTGCTTTTGTTGTTGTTGTTGTCTTTCGTGCTTTGCGTATTTTATTATTTTCAGGAATTCTTTGACGCAAGATAAGATTTCCTTTTACGCCTCTCGCTTGCTTTGGGGTTTTTTTTTTTTATTTTAGTTGTTCTTTTGCGTATTATTGAGATTAATAAGAATTTTGCTTTTGAATGAAGCGTTTTTATTTTTTTCTGGTTTTTGGTTTTTGACTTGGCTTCAAGGATTTTTAAGTTGCTTACTTTGTTGGTGTTGTTTTTTACGTGCACAAGAATCTGCTAAAAATAACTCACAGTTAATGCTTAGAAAGAATATCTAATAGAATATTTTATAAATCATTGAAATTTAATTATATTTTTTATAAATGAAAATAAATTTGTAATATTTCTTATTGTTAACTAAAATGTTACCTTTTCCTTTTTTACAGGCAAAATGTACGCGGTGATTGGCCGACGACATGGCAAAATTCTCTCTGGCGATTTAACGCAAGGCAGTGATAATTTCACAGTGATGGCCATTTTGCCCGTAATTGAATCGTTTAACTTTGCGCAAGAGATACGCAAGCAAACATCTGGTCTGGCCTGTCCGCAATTGTTGTTCAGCCATTGGGAGGTGAGTAAGCGATACAATTACCAAAATACAACAATTATGGCCAACAAAACGCAACAACAACAGGTTGGGAACAACAACAGTTGTTGTGATTTTTGGCACAAGTGCAACACGTACTTCAAGTGAGTGAATGAGTGAGTGAATGATCGGTCCGTGTGTCGTTTGAGCCCTGACAGACGGGCGCATTAATTCTGCATCACCTACACCGGTATTGACCAGTCTAGACCAGATCAGATAAGTTCAGCTCTGCTCAGCTCAGCTCCGATCAGTGCAGACGACAAGCGATCAGTTTCAGACTATGCCATATGCGTGTTTGTGGTTTTGGTTTCTTTTTTTTTATTCTTTTTCTTCGCGTTTGCCCTTTCAGCTTTTTGTACAAAAAAATCTCAGTTTACTCAGTTCTCAGTTTTTTTAATGGTTTCCAAGCCGTTGTTGTTGCTTTTGTTAGCCTCTCAACTTTTGGTCGGTCAGCACGACGAAGTCTTATAAGAATAAGCGCAACAGTTGTGCTGATTTGGCAGTCGTTCATTCGCTCGCCTCGCGCGCTCATTATGAATCTGACTGAGCCTCTTCGCCTCGCCTCGTTTCGCATTGACTTGTCCTGTCTAACTCTTGTTCCTCTGGTTGGCTTCAGCTTGGGGTTCTTACTTGCAGTTTTTTACTAACGCTTCTTTGGCTTTGTCTTTTTTTTAGCCAGGGTTGCTATTGTTGTTTTAAATGTGAGCTGCAACATGTGTCTAACGGATCTCATTGTAGAGATTGTTGACTTTGATAAGCCAGACACTTCAAAATCCGTAAGTGCCATTAATTATATTATGGCTTCTTTTTTACATGCCTTAAGAGCAAATATAATAAAGTTAAATTGGACCTTTTAAAATATAATCTGCTCAAATATACTTAAAATTATGAAATTCTCATTCCGAAACTCAGACTAACTGTCTGGATTATGGAAGTTATATTAAATGTATGACTTTCTTTAAATCAATTTGTCATTTTTGTTATTTTCAGAGAATTCGTAAAAAAATTAAATTAAAAAAATTTGTAAGGGTTGCCCTGAATTGAAGAAGGATATACTAAAATATAGCAGAACTTCGATTATCCGAAAAATTCCAAAACTGACAGTTTCTAAACTACTGGAACGTCCGGAATATCGAATTTCTTCTGTATGTCAAAACTTTCAGTGAAACTTTCAGCTCGCAACTAACAACACTTTGAGTAACCCAAGCTCCAAATATGAGTAGCAGCCCTCGTATATTTCAGTCAAGCATCGCAGCTGCGTGCAATATTTTATTTGACTTGCCAATTTTTTGCGACCTTGTCTGACAGGCAAAATCCAACAACAACAACAACAACGGCAATAATGTACTAAAAGACGACTTTCAAACTAAAACTGCAATTAACAAAAACAAAAACAAGAAAAAAAACATATTGTTTTTGTTATTTTTACATAAATTTCAAATTGGTCTAATAAGCAAGAAGCGAACGGATGAGCGGTCGCAAGTGATTAATATGAGTTGGCATACTAGCATAATACACACGAGTATGTGTGTGTGTGTGTGTAAATCATTCGAAGACAATCAATAAGCCAACAGCAACAAGTTTGTTATCATTGTTGTTGTATTGTCTTTAGTTGTTGCCTCTTTTTCGTATAATGACTTCCGGCGATTTTCTATTGCTCAGCTTCATTTCAAAGTTTCGTTTCGTATCGTTTTGTTTTTTGTTTTGTTTCGTTTTTTTTTTTTAATTTTCAATGTATATTTATAATAATCATTTAATACGCATTTCCAATAAGCGTTGTGTCAGTTGCGTCCGCCTCACCTTCTTCCTCATCTGTCTCGGCCAACAAGACAAATGAAAACTATTTGTGCAAATTCAAAGCAAAAACCCTACGTCGTCAGTGTTGTTGTTGCTGTTGTTGTTGTTGTTGTTTGGCTTGTAGCGTTTTCTAACGAAAAGTTGTTTATATAATTTTCGCAATAAATCAGGCATTAAAGAACATTATTCGATTTCACGATTCCTTATAATTAATCAACGTTCAATGCGAGCGAAAATTGAAAACAGAGTGTTGAGTGTAATTTGCTTCCATAATGATCATTTGTGTTGTGTTGTGGGTGCATTATAATTAAGTGGAAAGCATGATATATAATAATAACAAGAACAACATGTAATAATAACAAAAGTTCGACTCGACAACAATGCTGAGCTATAAATGTTACAGACATTTTGATAATTAAAACAGTTATACGCTTCGCTTAAGCCGCAAGCCAAATTGTAACTTTTGTGTAAAGACTTTGTTGTTGTTGTTGCTGCGTGCACCTGCTACAACGTACACATGCTACATGCCGCAACCCACAACCCTTGCTGCTGCTGTTGCTGCTGCGCCCACGCTTAACTTGGCTGTTGTTATTGTTGTTGTTGTTGTTGTCTAATGTGTGTGTGTGTGTGTGTGTGTGTGTGTGTGCAACTTGAGTCACGTGCGTTGACTTGAGCATCTTTTGGTTAGTTTAACTTTATTGTTGTTGCTGTTATTGTTGTTGCAGCATATTGTTATTGTGTCAGCCACTAAGCCAAGAAGGTAAGAACAAAAACAAAAACAAAAAGAAAGGCAAGGAAAAAAGTTGCAGCTTCAAGACCGCGACAAAGTCTTTATCCTTTACTAAGCTTGACTTTTTAGCTAATTTTGTTGCTGCTGTTGCTGTTGTTGTTGTTGTTGCTGTGCACAGTAGCCACAAGTCATACTTCAATGAGCATCATCATTAGCGACCACATTAGCCTCCTCATCGTGTTGTTGTTGTTGTTGTTGCTGTTGATGATGATGTTGTTGATATGTTTTTCAGCTCAGCTACAAACAAATCAACTGTGTTGTTATTGTTGCTGTGGTTGTTGTTGTTGCCAAGTTAGCCGAGGCAGCAGTTAAAGCAACAGTTAAGCAAGCAAAGCAATCATTATGAAGGCGTCGCGCACGTAACTCTAAACATTTTCAATCATCTGCAACAACATTGTTGTTGTTTTTGTTGTTGCTGTTGATAATTTTCATTTTTAATGTATTTTGTTTACGCTTATTGAAGTTTTGTGGCTTTGTTGTTTAATACACATTTTTGGCCTTTCAAAGTCTTCTGTTTGCTGCTAACGAACTTCGCTCAGCTACAAAACCATGCGTTATGTGTTTCCATCTGTGCAGTTTAATATTTTAAAATATATGTATGTATGTAAGCATATGGTAAGACGACTTGAAACTGTTTAAATTGAATTTAGTTTGTGAGGCTTCCACGATTTTGCAATTGTGAACGAAGGAACTCATTTTATATTGTAATTGAAGAGCCAAGAATCTCACCAAACTTACTATTTAAATGGTAACGTTAAGAACAAAAGGTTTTGAAGGAGAGATTAGTCCGTGGAGCCATGTCCGGTTGGCTGTCTATTATAGTTTATAATTGATATTTGAAAAGTATACTTGCCTCTGCAGTTGGATGGTTCTTTGATGAGGTCAGAAAAGCTGTAATCGATCACTCTATCGAAAATGAGGGTTTTTGCTTTTGTAAGAGAGCCTGGGAGGGTACTTTTAGAGTTTTTCCTGTTCGTCGGATTAGAATATGTTTGGATACTTTACATCTTAGTATATTCAACAAATCTAAGATCTCATCTGAATCTTCAGCATTTTGAATGGGAGCTTCGTTCGGGCTCACATAATAATCCCTCTGAATATCCTTCCTACTATTCAAAGCGGCTGATTTACAAACACTTGCCATAACTAAAAGTTCCATCCGCCATTTCAAGTTATGTAGTACAATTTATAGACTTTTAAACAACAGATTTGCTACCGTCCCCTATAGAGTATGGTTTTAAGACTTAAACTAACTACATGAATAAAACTTCGGAGAATAAGATAATACGATGGGATAAAGGGTCTACTAATATAACTTATTTCCATTTAGTATGCAGACTTATGTCTTGTTCTTAAATTAATGTTAATTAATTGAGACGCTAAACATGTGACAACTTCTCTTTTAATAAATTTCTCTCTTCTTTACCTAAAAATATCTTTGCAAGACACATAAGTTTCGCCAAAATCCAAAAGTAACTTATGTATTTTCTTGTTTATCTTTTTCTTTGTTTTATTTTTTTATTTTATTTTAATTCAAAAATGTATTTCGCGCTAAATTTCATTAAGATTTCCAATTAATGCAACACAGTTGCAAACAAATTACATGGCTTTATCGTAATAAACTTCTTGCTGGCAGCCAAGCCAAGCGAGTCTTGTCTGCGTGCCCCAAAAGGTATCTTAACTGTGTGCAACATTGTAAAAGAAGAATCTTAAAAAGGCGTGCAGAGCACACTTCAGTAACGACCTCAAGCGGCCGAACACAACGACCTCAATGGTTCGTACCTCAGTTCAATGTCTGTCTCTCCGTCTCTCTGTCTGTGTGTGCGAGTATGTATGTGTGTGCGTATCCTTCGTTAGCGTCTAAAGTTACCAACTATCAAGAGAATGCTCGGTGGCAGCCAAAAGAGAAGCACTTGTTTGTTGCCAACAAATACAACAAAAACAAATGAAACTAATTTTCTTTCTTTGTTTTGTTTTTTTTTTTTTTGTATTTTTTCTTTATTATTGATATTTATTTATTTCTTTTTTTTTTGTTTTCGACTTCACGTATTTATATTTATTTTTTTACGTGAAAAGTGAAGGAAAAATCTTTGCCAGCATTTTTTTGTTCTTTTTTTTTGTTCTTATGATTGTTGTTGAAGCGCTTTGGTTTGATTTTGTTATTGTTGTTGTTGTTGCTACTGTCTTACTTTATTATTATTGTTGTTGTCGTTGTTGTCGTTGTTGTTGAACTCAACTGTGCCTGACTTTGGTTGTTGCCATTGGCTACTGCACTGCGCACTCATGACTTATGACGTGCATAAAACTGTAGCACACAAAACTGTTGTCGAATGATGAACATCATCATCATTATCATTATCATCATCGTCATCAACATTAACATTAACGTTGAGCACAACAACATTATGACGACGATGATGATAATGATGATTATTATGAATCTTAAAAACCATCAAGAACAACGAACAAATGAAGCAAGACTTACAGACGGACAGACGATGCCAACGGTAGAACGTGCAACCTGCAACACACACACACACACACACGTTGTATGTATCCATGTGTGTGTGTGTGTGAGTGTGTGCGGACGTGTTGCTGTGGTTTCGCTTGTGGCTACTGGTCTTACTTTGGCCATGCGCGCTTGTCGTAACTTTCAGTTTTGGGTCGACATTGTAGGGAAACTCTCCACCCCGCCCTGCCTCACCTCGTCACTACACATTACTCTACTTCACTACACTGGACGTTATGCCATGCCATGCCATGCCAAGCCATGGCTTGATTTGAACGCTTAACCAAATGAACAAACGAACGAACGAACGAAAGTCGTCGTTTGCCCCGCTGGCAAACCCCCCCGCTGTCTTTACCACCTGATTGTGTTTATTAACGCGACTGCATGTGATTATTATTATTGTTGTTGTTGCTGTTGTTGTTGTTTGTGTTGTGCTGTTGTTTTGTATGCTTTGCATTCGAGGCATAACTTAAGAAGATACTCCAACGGAAAGAAAAAAAGAACAGTTTATGGAGAAGCATAAGAAGAAGAAGACGAAGAAGAAGACGACGTTGCAATAACAAATAATCTGATAACTCGTTTTGTTGGCATTGCCTTGGCTGCCGTTAATGCGTTTCTATATGTATGTGTGTGTGTGTGTGTGTGTGTGTTTGCCTTTGTGTGTGGAGGTCGCTTGCTGGATAGTGCCCTAAAGTCTGGCATCGCAGCTCAAAATATGCACGAGTATTTTGTTGTTTTTTTTTTTGTATGCGCTGTGCAACTCCTCTCTCTCGCTGCCTCTCGCTGTCTCGCTCGCTCTCCTTTTGGTCGCCTACTTTTGGCCTTTTTTGTTTATTTTTAACACCCAACAAAAGCAGGCAGGCAAGGCAAGGCAGGCAAGTGTTTGCCAAAGAACTCCAAACGTGTGCGCTGTCTTGTCTCGCTTGTCTTGTCCTGCCCGCGTGTCCGTGCGTCTGTCTCTTTGTCCATATGACGGTTCGCTTAAGTGGAAGTGGAACGTGGTTTGCATTGTACGCGCGAGCTGTCAAAATGATGTCGACAACGACAACAAAAACAACAACAACAACGGCGACTGCGACGGCGATGTGCTGCGCATGCGCACTACTCACACTCATATGCAACTTTGGCTCTCGCTCTCTCTCTCCTATTCACTCACTCACTCAGTCAGTCATTGCATTGCACGCTTTGGACCCCGAATGCTTTGTGATGGCGCGCGCGATAATAATCTCCTCTTCTTCATTTTGCTTCATTTGTGTTGTTCTTTTCTCTTTACTCATATCCACGATATTTGCTTTTTATTGTTGTTCTTGTTGGTGTTGTTGTTGTTGTTGGTGCTGTTATTATTATATTGTTCATTTTTATAAATTTTATGCTGAGCTCAGGCGTATTTCGGTAGCTGCCGCGTAAATTACCTGCATACAAGCGATCGGCTCAAACGGACAGACACACATACAGACAGACAGACAGACAGACAAAGACTCGTACGTTTAAATATATGTATGTACGTATGTAAAGCGCTTCGTCATCATCGTCATCATCATCATCATTATTATTATTATTATCGGCAGTAACAGCAACAACATCCTCCCCCTCGATTGTCGTTGTCCTCAACGTTGTCGTCGTCGTCATTGTCATCATCATCATTATGATCTTCACGAGCGTGTCTACGTCGTTTTCTTAATCTGTTTATGTCACGTCGTTTACTTTAGGATTTTGCTTTGCTTTTGCTACGTTTTTATTTTTATTTTATTTAAGTTTGTTTCTTTTCTTCTTCTTTTTGTCTGTTTTTTATTTAATTTTATTATTTTTTAGTTTTTTTTCTTACGTTATTGTTTGTGTTTTGGCTTTTTTGTTTGTAATCTGGAGCGTGGATAACAACTTGCGACTCGTGTCTACTGAACTTTTTTTTCTTGACTGTTTTTTGCTCTTCTTTTGTTGTTTTTGTTGTTGTGCTGGTGTTGTGCATGCACAGCTTTGTAAAGGACACTGAGCGAAATTTTTAAATTTTTTTCATAAACATGAAAAAAGGAACATTTTGCTTCACTGAAGATGAAAGTTGCTATTATTATACATATATATTTTATTAATATGTATATATTTTTAGATTGTTAATTAGCCATCAGGCTATAAGATATCAAGTTCTAAAAAAATTTTAAAATATAAATAAATTTTTTTTAATTAATTTTTTTCTTAGACGTTTCCAAATTCTCAAGAATTTTTCCAAAGTGTTCTTGCATAAAAAGCTGCTGTTCATTTGAAAACGTTTCTTTGCATTTTATTTATTCAGTTTCCTTTTTTTCTTCTTCTTTTCCCTCCGTCCGTCTATCTGTCTGTCTGTTCATTTGCCAGTTGTATCTCTGAAGGACGTAAGCTTTGCGCACTTCTGGAGCACTTCAGCTGCCAAGCTAAGAAGGGTTTTTTTCGCATTTTTTGTTGTTATTGTTTATGATTGTTGTTGTTGTTGTTGTTGTTGTGCTGCGTACGTGTTTGCCACTATAGCGCGATTTTGTGAAGCCCTCAAAATGAGGATGATGATGATGGTCATAATGACAATGGTGCTGCTGCTGCTGCTGATGATGATGACGATGATGATGAGCTGTTGCGCATGCGCAGTCGCAATGAGTGCTACTTTGATACGCGTTCCCTACGCCAGCTTGCTAAATGCGAAATGCACGCATGGGTTAAAAAAAAGAAGAAAAAAACAGAAAAAAAATTTAAATGAGAAAAACAACAAAAAAAAAAGGATACAAACTCCGGGATTTTTTTGCTGCTGCTGGTGGTGGTTGCCGTTGATAATGATCTTAGTGAACAGATGGCCACTGGTAAAAGTTCACCTTTACTTCTTTTCTTATGCGGCTCTTCTTCTTCTACGTAGTGTCTTGTTCTGCTTGCTTACTTACTTGTGATACGCAACAGCAACAATAACAATAACAACAACAACGATGACAAATGATTGAAAGTGTGGCCAAGTGAAGAAAAAAAAAAAACCAAACCAGACAAAAAAAGTAAATAATAATGAAAATAAGTAACAAGAAGAAGAAGAAGAACAACAACAACAACAAAAACATAAAAGAAAAGAAATAAAAAGTAAATTGTTGAGTGTGATTTTTAACAAGTTTCGAACAGAACTCAATCAGCGCACTCAAGTGGCATGCTCATTGAAGTGTTTTGCGATTTCCAATGAAACCAACGCAGGAGCATGCACATTCGGTTGCCTGCCTGCCTGCCTGCCTAGTTGGCAACTCCTGCTGTGTTTTCAAGTGTCCTAGACAAAAACAGTTTTATTGCACAAAAAAACAAAAAAAAAATCTCAACAAAAAGGGCAAAAAAATAAAGGAGCGAAGCGTGAAAGCAAAATGAGTGAGACAACGACTTCACTTCACTTCACTTCAAGTGCATTCATCAATCAAAAAAGTGTGAGCGAGAAAACAAAGTAATGTTGCTGAAGAACTTTATGCCATTGAGGACGCGTCGGTGCTGCATACCTTTGCAGTCGTGCTTTATCACGGTCACGGGCATGGATATGCACGCACATGGACCATGGACACGGCCATAGAAGAATTCACTGAAAATTCATTAAAAATGCATTCATACGACAACAAACACCTTTCAAGTGTGTCGTCAATGCTGCCGCTGCCGCCGCCGGCGTTGCTGTCTTTGTTGCTGCCTTGCCACTTGAATGACATAGCGAGAGAAAGGTCCTTTTGTTTTGTTGCATGCATCATTTTTATGACATTTTCGCTTTGGCTCAATGAACAATGAACAATGCGAAAATGCACTGTAGGCGAGACACCTACGCATCCTTGCTGCACAGTCGCGTTTGATGTCGTCCTGCGCGAACACTTGAGCGCACTTTAAACAAAAGATTGCTAAACGCCACAAACTCACGCACGCTTGTAAAAATATCACGTCACGTCCGTCATGTACTTGGCAAGTAAGTTCAATCATAGACACGCACGCACACACGCACACACACAGGCACACAGAGCAGCAGCAAAGGATCTTTAGGCGCTGGCGCAGAGGCGACAGACATACACATAGACACGTAGACCGTGCGACGCTGTGATTTATATTTTAGCGCATGCTAAATGAGTTCTCGGAAAATTGGCATGAACATTTTTGCCGCCTTTCGTGCGTTCCGATTTTGGTTGAGATTAGTTTGAGTTTACTTTGTGTCAAACAGCGCGCATAGCCTTTGTATGCCATTGCTGGTTGCCTTCATTTTTCTGGGCAAGTGTTAGATAATCTCTCGTTCTTGATTTGCAGGTAATCGATATTGATCCATTTTGGGTGCCCGCCACCGAGGAGGAACTGATGCACTTCGGCGAGAAGGCCGACTCAGCGAATCGCGCCAAGGTCTATATGGACAGCGTGCGCCGGCGCAAAGGACTCTTTATCGATGAGCAGATTGTCGAGCATGCTGAGAAGCAACGCACGCTTTCGAAGAAAAAATAGTGCTCAAGATCAGATCGGATCGAGTTTAAAGACTCTTTTCTTTTATTTAAATGCTACTTTTATAATTTTAAAATATAATTGTTAGAACTTTTTTAATACAAAATTTGAACTTATCACTATAAAAATGCATGCTGTCTTTTATAAATTGACATTTACAACCTTTGGCTGTAAACAATGTATAGAAAAATAATAAAAACTTCCAAAAAGAAAAAAAAACTCAATACGTTTCGGAACGTAGCGTACTTCGAGAGCTGCTTTGAGACGTTGGCTGCGTCGCCGCCTGATCCAGCTGTTCCTGCACTGTGCCATCTCCAGTGGGCACACCAATCAATTCGCTTTCCGGCTCTGAGATCTCGGGCACGGCCAGTGAGTTGTCGCCCAGTACGATGTGAATGATGCTGCAATGCAAACAAAGCGGTAAAGTCAGTCAGTGTGCAACACATACAAGCAACTGTTTGGCAAATACGCACAGCACCAACACGAAGACCGCCATCTGTGTGCCAATGGTCAGCAGGAAGACGCCGCCGCCACCTGTCGAATCGAGTGTCGCCTTATAGACCTGCGCGTAGCAAACGCCACTGATGATCGGCACGGCATTGTCGCACACGGAGAGCAGCGCAAATACTTTGCCACGTTCCGATTGTGGCACAATTTTCGAGGTCATGGCGCGTATCATGGGTCCAACAATGGGGCCCAAACTGCAGACGACAGCGCCGACATAGAAAAGTTCGCCCGTTGTGGCGAAATAGAAGAAGAGACGCGCAATTGTGTGCGCCCAAGCGCCAATGAAGATGATGGTCTAAATGGAAATATGTGTGTGTGTGTGTGTGTGAGTGATAAAACGAACATAATGCAACATACTGTGTCCTTCCAGCCAAGCACTTTGTTCATCAGTGGCACACCCAGTAGCATAGCAATGACATATGCGGCCGATTTGAAGGTCTTGAAGGTGCTGAAAACATTCACCTCCCATTTGAATTTGAAATAAGTGTACAAGTAAAGATATTGATTCTCATCACGTTGGAATGTATACAAGGTCATTGCTATGAGCAGTATGGCAAGGAATGTACGTCTGTGTCCTATGCGTGGCTTGATCAGCACATTCAGTGAGTCCTTGACGTGCTGTTTGTCGAAGAAATCGCACCAGAAACCGCAAATGCCAAGTTCGCGCAGGGAGCGTTGCTTGGTTGTCGTCTGCCACTTGAGCGCGAAGAACGTGTAGATTATGGCCAGTGCGAGTAGTGAGGAGTTCACGGTGAACATATCGGCGTAGGACTGATTGAAAGCATGATAGAAGAGATACGAACCTATTTGTTGGAAAATGCTGATCAAAGTACTGAAACAAAATTATGCGCAAAAGAGTTGAAACGCACCCAAGGCTACGCCCGTTGGCATTGCGCTTAGATAGCAAACGTCGAGTATGGTCACGCGTAATGTGCGATTCTGCAATGTTGAAATGTCTGAGATGTAGGCGAAGCATGAAGCGAATATTGCCACATCAGCGCCGGTCATCGCCGATGGCAAGGTTGCCGTGTAAATGACGTATTCCAGTGGCCACGTGGACATTTTCGCATTGACGACAATCATCACGGAATAGATGAGCTTGCCGCACAAGCCCAAAAGCAGTGGAAATTTACGGCCACGTCGATCGGAAAATGAACCTAAAAATAGTGCCATAACAATGGGAAATACATGACCGGCGATGTTCTCCCATTGATGGAACATGGCCGTTGTCACCTGAACTTGTTTTTTGTATGCTTCATACTCGGGTTCCTTGATGTGTTTGCATATTTCTTCGGTGAAATTGTTGTTAACGCGACATGCCTTCTGTACAAAGAAATCCTGTTCCACAACCGATGTCGTCATAAAGGCGAACATATAGAGAAACATGGTCGGTTCAACGGAAATCGCACGAAGGCAAGAAAGACATTTTCCGCTTGCAGTCTCTGCTTGGCTGGCAGCATCTGTATCATTAGTTTGTTGTTGTAGTTCGCGATGTTGTAAATTGGTTTGAGAACTCGAGGAAGATGTACTTGAATTTCGTTCAGCCTGAAAGTATGTGGTGAATTTGTTGGTTTAAATAATACTACCTGGCAATGCTGCCACAGAGAGAGAGAACATTAGCTGTAACAGAGCAGAGTCTGTTCAAGCCGTTAACAGTTCTGTTATCTCAACACGTGTGCTGTTTTACGATTGCTGTTGGTGTGTGTGAGAGAGGGAGAGACAGTTGAATCAACAGAGAGCCAAATTGCAAGGTAAGCACGACCACGTGCACGCTACTCTGAACCACTTTTTGGTGGATTCTGCAGTTAAGCTTTTTGGTGTTAAAAGCGCATTACGAAATGTGAATTTATTTATTATAATTAATATTTTTTTACGAATAAACAACAATAAAAAATATAGTATCACTGAGATTTCTTATTTCTTTTCATTTTATATTCTTTCTATTTTCATACAACATGAAAATATGATTAAGTAGCGTTTTTGCTTGGCGCATAAGCATTTCAGAATATTATTTACACGACATTCTTGTCTTCTCTTGCCGGCTGCCGGTTTTGGCGACAAGCATCAACAAACAACTAATGCATCTGCTCCCGTTCTCTCATTCACACACTCAGCAGAACATAATACGTAACAGAATTCACATCGACGCGCACAAAATGTTTTATTTTTGTATAAAAAAAATATATAAAACTGCCGACGACGCTTGAGCTAAATTGTATTAATTAAGCACAAAAAAATGAAAAACACACCTCGTTGTTGTCGTCTTTCCTCATGTTGTTGACAACTTATTTAGTGCGTCAATAATTGTTGAAACCGATTTGTTATTGTCGTTTCGTAATTTTAATTTAACTGCAGGAGAAAGAGCTGCGAGCAGCGGCTGCTGTCGCAACATACTAAACATATTAACATAAAGTAAAGCTTTTTCTCTGTTATGACACCCTACCAACCCTCCTCAAAATCATGCTTTAAAAGCTTTCTAAAGAACAACAATTCACGTTGATCTCCGCCAATGCAGACTGACGTTCCACATCTGTCGGTTCGACTTAAATTAAGCCGAAATTAAAAAAAAAAACTGAGAGTGCTCGACTTTGACATACTCTATACCTTCATTTAAAAACGACTGGTAGATGGCGCTTTTCAATCGAAATAGATTCATTTCATTGAATATCATGCATACCAATTTCTAATCTCCTAGATCAATTGTTTCCAGAGATATAAGCGTTCTAAATTATCACTATATGGGGCATGGCCACAACTATTTTTCTATTTCAACTTCTTGGGCTTCAAGTCTGCTATATACACCTCAAATTTGATGTTCCTACAAATTTGATGTTCCTACGGAGATAATACACATCATATACTTCAGTTATTTGCCCCGTAAAGGAGGGAAAGCAAAATAGAAGAAAAGGCTTAATTTCTTATAGTTTTCAAGATCGACGTTTTCATGCAGACGGACGTTCATGATTAAATCGATTTGTCTTTCGATGCTGATCAAGGATATATGTGTATGTACTTTATAAGGCCCGGCAACTCTCCATATACCATAAGGAATAGGGTATAAAAGTAAAGAGTACGCTTCTTATTTGCGCGCAATGAACGCCCCCTTTATTAACGAATCGTCGCTGCAATTTAGCTTAGGCAGAAACAGCATACCCTCTTCTACCGCATCTCTTAATACTCTCAATAATACAGTAATCTAAGCCTTTCACAACAAGTCTTTTATGGCTTAGTTTTATATTTTTCCTATTTTTAGTTTATTTTATTTGTGGGTTTTTTGTGTATTTTGCTAAGCTGCATTCTCAATTGCTGCTTATCGGCACATTGTAAAACGAGTAATTATTTAAGGCTTATTAGTTCAGTCATTTGGTCGTAAAAACACAAAATGTATAAATTCGCAACATGTACAAGGCTCAAAATTTGTACACTTTGCGGCGCTCGTACGACAAAACTATTAGTTTTACGAAAAAAAGGACAGAATATAAATTGTAGGAAATTGTAGGAACGGCGGAGATATGAGATGGCAAAGTTGAAATTCGGAAACACCACTCAGACATACATAAGGATACCAATTTCAAAACTCCCGAAAATCTTTTAAGGCAAAACTACCAAATGACTGGACTATATCGGCTTAAGAACAGCAGCACATAGCTGCCAAGGCGCTTATCTAAGGCCGTTGAAACAATTGTTTTGTCGCTAGGTCTGATAAAAACTATGTTTTACAAAGCCAAATATTGATCAAGTTTATGGTTCTTTAATAATTGATTGCACTGATTTGACACAAATTGTTTTCGATAAGAAAACATTAGTCATTATTAAATGTACGTAAAGACTGTAGACTTATCAAAAATTAATTTATATGATCCCCTTTATTTGTTTATTATTTAGATTATTTTTTAAGGCATAACGCTTTTTGCTTTGTGGCTTCTTCTTCTAAAAATTATAATGGACATATATCATTAACACAGCATTTTGTTGCATTGCAAATTTTTTAGCTTAGTTTTCAAGAATTCGAATTAAAAATATTTGAAACTACAAATTACAATAGATGGTAACTCGACACTTTATTCCAGCTGAATTCTTTTTTTTTCACTGTTATCATTTCATGACAAGCTATTTTTAATATCAACACTTTAGGTATGCTTGCATGTTGAGTAGGACAGGGGTTTTTCTCCAACTATTTTATCAGATATAAAAAGCGATACACTTGAGTTTCGATGAAGTTCATTAAACGAGCTTAAATGTCTCAGATTTCAAAACTTTTACTGATAATTTTTTACAAACACGTTTTTTTTGTGTGTATCAAGAAAAATAACAGACATAATAATTTTTTATATAGTAAAATATTTATTTTCGCGTTTTTCTGTACGGAATTATTACTCAAGATCTCTCAATAGATGTCTTGCAATAGTAAATTCAAATGATCTTTTTGAATAAAGTCCAACTAATTGGCATCTATTTCATCGACCTATATAAAATTTACACAAAGGAAGACTTTCAGAGAAGTTTATTCATATTTTAGTTATTATTTCCCAACAAATACCATTATTTTTTTATACTTTTGCTATTTCACAGTGAATTTGCTCATTTGATATATATTTTTTCATATAATACAATACACGTAAACAAAATAAAAAAAACAATCGAACAGTTTCTAATCTTATTAAACGCAATCAATCCGTTGTGTACAACCGAACACGCTGATAAACTACGGCAAACTAAACAAACTATTTGAAGTCAATGTGCCATTCGAGTCGCATTCCATTGCACATTTCGGGTTATCACTCTGTATGTGCCCTAGAGTGACAACTGCAATAGATACGCGTAGATAGAAAAAGAGAGATAGACGTCGAGATTATGGAAGTGTCAGAAAACATCAGAATCCGTCGACTGGAAGCTTGCAATGAAATCATTGAAGATAATCGATTGAACAGAAATTGGCTTGTGTTATATTTCTCTTTCGATTTAAATTGATTTAAAACAATTAATCAATAAAATTGATTGTGTTGGTTGGCAGTTGCAAAACTAATTGACTCAAAGAGCAGCTGAGTAACACAATTTGCTGTTGCATACTTGCAGGCGGCATGTGAAAAAAAACGCTGCATGATTCTTGCACGCCACTTTAATAACCAATTAGTTTCTTAATACGGAAAAACAAATGAAATAATCGTAAAAAGCTTTTTAATTCTGCACTTAAGCGCTCAAAGAAGTTCATAAGCCGCGCAGCGACATTAAAAAGAAACCACATGGCAACGTAAAAGCGGAAGTTGCAAATGGAAAATGGAAAATGGCTTCATGGTTTCTGTTATGCCTTTTTCAGTGACGTCTATTTTATTTGTACTGAAACGTGCTCGCTAAAAATTATGTTAGGAAATTATTCATTTGTAAATTTCTTAACATAGAAAACTAACAAAGCAAACGCAAAAAAGTAAAAGAAATTTAAACAAACAATAAAGTCAACTAAAATAAATCATGACACAACTTTAAATGCAAAATTCATTAACAAATACAAAAGCGCAGTTGATGAAGAAGCAAAGAGGTTGTTGTTGTTGTTGTGCTTGTGTTGGTTGCTTGTTGTTAGACAATAGGCAAAGCAAACGCAAATAAACAATAAAAAGGAATGCGAAATGTTTAAGCCAACTAATAAAAGCAAAAACAACAACACAAAGAGGCAGCAAATTACTGCAACGCATTTGTTGCATGCGCTTTCTGTTGCCCTGCAGGGCTTCTCGTGGCGGTCAACAACAACAACAACAGCAAAAACAACAGCAACAGATGCCAAATGGATGTAATTCGAGAAGCCGCTTCACTGAATAAGCAACTAAGAAAGTGTGTATGCCATAAGCAAATATGTAAATGAATGAGTTGGCAGAGAGTTGCATTGGCAAGAGCCACGCCGGTTGCCGTTATCTTGATTTCAGAGTGACCAGATTGTAATCAAAGTGCCCTTGAGCTGTGATTATAGCAACCCGAATGGGTCTTCCTACTGAGCGCACCGCAACATTTCCGCTGTCGACGTCGTCGTCGTCGCCGTTGTCGTCGCTGCGGCCGCTTTATTTGCATACGAGTGAACTTCAATGTAGACGGAGGCAGAATCTCGACTCAACGTCATCGTTGTTGTCACCGTTGTCATACTCAGAAGCAAGCATAGTCAGTCTAAGTCAGTTACGCTTTGGCCGCTCATACTGACGGTCGTAATAAGCTGAATAGAAGACCACATTTAGTTAAGTTAGTTTTTTTTGGAGCAATCAACAAAGTCAACTTAAAAGAGATAAAACCAGATAAGACGCAATGAGCACAGAGCAACTAATCCCATTGGAAGAGACAACGCCGCTCGATGCCATACCGGAAACTGTATTGGTACCCATGGCCGAGCCGATCGCGCCTTTACGACACTCCCAAGTATCACTAGATATTTCGGCCAATGACACAGTACACACAAACAGCATGGCCAGCCAGGCGTCAACGCCCACGGTACAGATCTCGAAACGTAACAGTTCGGAGCGCAGCTTACCGTTGCGCAGCTACAGCAAATGGTCACCCACGGAGCAGGGCGCAACACTGGTGTGGCGTGATCTATGCGTCTATACAAATGTCAGCGATTCCGGTCGTAATATGAAACGTATTATTAATAATTCGACGGGCGCCGTGCAGCCCGGCAATCTGATGGCGCTCATGGGTGCCAGGTGAGTGTTGCTGTTTAAATATGTGTAATATTTGCGAGTGCTAGATGAAATGAATCAAAGGTGATAAGTAACTCTAATTCAATAAATGACATAAAGTGAGCATGAAATTGATATATTTGCCGGCATTAAAAACGCGGTTAATAAAAACATTCTATGAGTTTAGTTTCAAAATGCATATTTATACGCTGTTGGTAATCAGTATGTGTTTATTGGCTGATTTGAGTAGTAATTGTATTATGCAATAAGAGAAAGTATAAAATAAGATTAGCGCTTTTAACTCAACGCATCTCTCAGATACTACGTCGTTAAAAAAAACATATTCCACACTGCGACCTAGATCTCAATTACTCTCACTTCAACAGTGCATTGCAGTGATAAAATATCATCGCCTTAGCGTCATAAACTTTGATAAGTTATGCACTACGAATGAGTCAATAAAATATGCGTCGATTGTCTTATGCATTATTAAATGTCTGAAGACAAGGTGCTGAAACTGCTGGAACTGAGCACGTAGTTTGATAAGCGGCGACTTTACTAATTTTGTCTCTAATAAATGTATTTTATATCATTAACATTTTTAGCGGCTCTGGCAAAACGACGCTCATGTCAACGCTTGCGTATCGTCAGCCAGGTAAGAAGCTAATTGTGTGAAGATCAGACAAAGATAACAAAGATAAGAAAACAAAAAACAAAAAACAAAAACTGGCCAAGCTGATAAGTGCTATCAAGGCGCGTACATTGTAAGAACTTTGATATAATTTATGATTAACGCTTGTTTTGTTTATTATTTGTTGCTTGTATGCGAGCACAGGTGGCTCTATAGTTCAAGGTGATATACTAATCAATGGCCGAAGAATCGGACCCTTCATGCATCGCATCAGCGGTTATGTGTATCAAGATGATTTGTTCATTGGCTCACTGACTGTCGTCGAACACATGAATTTTATGGTAAGTCTGCATTGCAATGCTGTAACTTCTACTTATACATGTACTTGCACAGGCCCACTTGCGTCTCGATCGTCGTGTAACGCGCAGCGAACGTAAGATTATCATCAATCATCTGCTTGAGCGGACCGGCATGCTGGCCGCATCGCATACACGCATCGGCGCTGGTGATGACAAAAAAGTGCTCTCGGGCGGTGAACGTAAACGTTTGGCCTTCGCCGTTGAGCTGCTCAACAATCCGGTTATACTCTTCTGTGATGAGCCAACGACGGGCCTGGATTCGTTCAGTGCGCAGCAGTTGGTGCAAACGCTCTACGAGCTGGCCCAAAAGGGCACAACGATACTTTGCACAATACATCAGCCGTCGAGTCAGTTGTTCGATATGTTCAATAATGTTTTACTACTTGCCGATGGCCGTGTCGCCTTCACGGGCTCACCGCAAAATGCGCTCAACTTTTTCGCACAGCACGGCTATCACTGTCCGGAGGCATACAATCCGGCAGATTTTCTCATTGGCGTATTGGCAACCGATCCGGGCTATGAGCAAGCCTCACAGCGTTCTGCGCAACATTTGTGCGATCAATTCGCCGTGAGTTCCGCGGCCAAGCAACGCGATATGCTTGTCAATCTGGAGATACATATGGCACAGTCGGGCGATTTTCCCTTCGACACGGAATTGGATTCGTTTCGTGGCGCCGCTTGGTACAAACGCTTTCATGTCGTTTGGTACCGTGCCACATTGACTTTGTTGCGTGATCCGACCGTACAATGGCTGCGCTTTGCACAGAAGATGGCGTTGGCTTTGATTATTGGTGTCTGCTTTGCGGGCACAACGGGCTTGACGCAGCTTGGCGTGCAGGCGGTGCAGGGCGCCGTGTTCATTATGATCTCGGAGAATACGTACCATCCGATGTATTCGATATTGAATTTCTTTCCGCAGGGTTTTCCGCTGTTCATACGTGAGACACGGGCGGGCATGTATTCGACGGCACAGTATTATGTCGCCAACATACTGGCTTTGGTGAGTAAGCAATTGAGTTGAGCAATTAAGACTTTGACTAATTAACGTCGCTTTGCCACCCACACACACACACACACACACGCACACAGCTGCCTGGCATGATTATCGAACCGTTGCTGTTTGTCATCATTTGCTATTGGCTGTCCGGATTACGTGCGACATTCTTTGCCTTTGGCGTGACTGCGATTTGTGTGGTGCTCGTGATGAATGTGGCAACCGCTTGTGGTTGCTTCTTTTCCACAGCATTCAATTCGGTGCCGCTGGCGATGGCCTATCTTGTGCCACTTGACTACATATTCATGATAACTTCAGGCATTTTCATTAAAATCAGGTATGCACACACACACACACACACACACATAAAGTCAAATGGTGACAACTCAAATTGCTGAATTTCAGCTCGTTGCCGGTTGCCTTCTATTGGACTCAGTTTGTCTCTTGGATGCTCTATGCAAATGAAGCTATGACGATTGCCCAGTGGTCCGGCGTGGAGAATATAAGTGAGTAAAAACTGCAATCAAATTACAATCGTTGGTTGGCAGCATTGTGGCGTAGCACTGAGTTTGCTTTAAGTGCCCATTGTCCAACACTACAACCCTTTATGCCACCTAACAACATGTAAAGGGTGTATCATGATAGCTGTCAACTTTGGAGTTTCATTTACATTTACATTTTCATGTTGTTTATTCATTCACTCTTCTTTTTCGTTTGCATTAGCTTGTTTCGAGGAGAGCGCTGATTTGCCTTGCTTCCACACCGGGCAAGACGTCTTGGACAAGTTCAGTTTTAATGAGGCAAATATCTACTGGAACTTGTTGGCCATACTTGTTATTTACTTGGTTTTCCATCTGCTCGCCTATTATTGCCTCTGGCGTCGTGCGCGCAAATTTTAATTTACTTTAATTACCTAGCACTCATTTATGATAATAAATATAACTATTTATATTGTATGCATTTCTAAGTTGATAATAAAGAAGTTCCAAGGCTGCCAGATGCAGCTGCTTAAATGCAAAGGAGTTCCGACATTTAAATGAGAGAACAATCGTCGATTTTAGCCTTAAAGTGCTGATTATGCTTCTTCACAGCTTCTAGCGAGAGGAGGCTTGAGTGAGAAATTGAATGAAGCTTAAGGTTTAAAGTGGTGATTATGCGCTTTTGCAACACAAGAGCTTGCTGTAAAATGTTTGCTTGCTTGAAATTCGGAATGCACCTCAGCCGTTGTTGTCATCCAAAAAAGAAAGTTTCTAAATAGCAAGTGTGAATTATTCGAATAAAAGATATCGAAGTTTTTAGTAAGCAACATAAACTTTAAGAACAAATTAAAACTCATCAAATTCTAAAATCGAATCAAAACTCTTGCAAAATTTGAAGTAAATGCACAACAATTCCTCTCCATTTGCAGAAAAATCAATTTAGAAAAAGTTGCGTGATGCGAATTTCCAAATTTATAAGCCATTCAGTCCGAAAGAAATGCCACTTTTGCATACATGAAGAGAAAGTTTTTACCTTGTTCTTAAATCGTTGAAGTACTTTACATAACAATTTGCATGCTGCAAGCAAACTACGTTGCTTAAAGAACAAAATTGAAACAGTTTACGTTATGTTTTCAATTCAACTTATTAAATTTCATTTTATTAGACATAAAATTTTACAACATTTCATTGACAATTACAATTAAAATCTAATAATTATGTTTATAACGCGCTAACATTTTCTTTGGAATAACTTTGCAAGCAACAATGATATACTTTGTTTTGACTGATGGCTTTTGTCTGTGTCGGTCGGTCCGTCTGTCTGTCCGTCGGTATACCGCCAGTTTGTTTATTAATAAACATTTCACATTTAACTTTAAAGTGTTTCACTTAACATTGATTGTATTTCCATCTTTTTGCCTTTGAATTGTTCTTTTTGTTTTTTATATACACAGGAAGCAACAACTGCGACTTAATTAATTTTATGCCTCAAACAAAAAAACAACGACAAGAAACCATTTCAAATATTATAAATTAACGCTATAAAAATACGTAAACATAATAAACATCGTTTAGTTAAAGTTTCTTAGTGCTTCTTCAGTGTTTTAATTAATTTTGAAAATTGGTTTTAATAGAAAATATTATATAAAAACAAAACAAAGTATAATAATTTCCTAAATTTGTTTGAAATCACAGTAAGAATGTTTCTTTTTTTTTAATTTTTATTTAACACTTATGCACATAAACATTTATAAATATTTAGTGACTTTTTCTATTATAATTTATAGTTTAGCTGCATTTATACGGTTTTCTGTTTTTCTTTCTAGCAACATTGAGACATATAAACAACACATATGCACACACATAAATCTGTGCCTTTAACATGTCTAATTACAATTACATAAATTAATCCGTTTGATTTGTTTATATCATTAACATTTTTATATAATTAATGAATATTTCTTTTTTTTACATTTGCATAAACTAAAAAGTATTTTTTTCACACACATTGTGTTTTTTTTTGTTCTTCATTAATTTTTAATCTCTTTATCGTTTGATAGCGGAAATTGAAAATGATATATATGTTAAAGCCAACAATAATCATAATAGTGATAATAAAAGTAATAAACAGCCTCAAATTGACAGAGTAGTTGCGCAACATTTTCATCTATTGTAAGTATCTACTTTTGCATCTAGAATAATTTAAGTGATTTGCTTTAAACATTTTTTAAATAATTATGTAATTATATACATTTTGTAACATTTATTTTAGTGTATTTTTCAATGATTCTTAAATTCGTTCAATATTTTTTATTCAATTGTTTGTTCTTTCTGTTTGATTGACATTTGATTTAATTTGAATTGTTTAATTTCACTTTATGTTATGTTTGTTTGACTGATGTCTTTGATTGACGCTTTGTCAACCATACTAGTTCGAAATATTTATTTCCATTCCATGCAACAGGAACCTCATATATATTGTGCGAGCTTCAAAGTAAAAACTAAAAAATTAAACAAAGACTTTACACAACTAATCAAGCTCAACTTTCATAAATTCTCTCTATGCGTGCTCTCTTATGATTTATTTTCTATTTCTATATATCAACACTTACTGTATTACATACTTTGGTACCATTTTCGTGCTTTCATTTCGTACTTTTTGTGATATGAATGCATTTTTTGCTTTGTTTTTTTGTAGTTGTATCAGCTCTGTTTTTGATAACTTATTTACAAAGTGTGTGTGTCTGAAATTGAGTTGCTCAATGAAGTTATTGACATTCAATCAGATTGTCAAGGATGCTAGAACATGCCCAATTGTTATAGCTATTCTCAATCATGGCACACAACTTTCGTCCCATTTACCGCTTTAAGTAGATACTTCTTATATGCACTAAAATCTCGTGCAATTTTTCTTACCATTACTATTTTTCGTAACTTTTGAAAACAGCGTAAAAAACTATAAGTACAATAAGTAAAAAAAATATAAAAATATAAACATTATGTAAAGGCGGAGATCACTTAGGCAAACTAACACTACTTTGGCTGAAGAGAATTGAGAAAAGTATTAAATTGTAAATAAGATTCGATGAATATAACGAATACAATGTTCGTAACTCATTAGAAACTTAAATATTCGCTTGAAATCATGATAGTTGCAAACGTTTGAATAAACAAAATGATGGCCGATTTAAGAAAATAAATTATAACGAATATTTTCGACTTGAGTTCTTTGAGATCTGCCGAAACTAAAAGGGAATATTGAACGCCAAAACCTTTTCGCTAACCCACTTAATCATAACTTACAACTGCTTTACAAAGACCTGCAAAACTACAATACTAACCACAGTAGCTTACATACACACACTAGACACACCATATTCACAATTGCCGCACCTTTGCAGCCCATGCCATTTGCCTACTTAGTAACTATAATACCTGCACTTGTCCCTTTTTATCATTGGTTTGTATTTTACATATATACAGTTGAGTATAGACTAACAAAAGCGCTGAAATGAATGACAGAGAAAAAGAAAATGAAAACCATAACAAGGAAAATCATAAAATTTCCACAGATTAATAACTTAAGTGCTCACATCCTGCAGCATATAAGCTGTTGTGCCACCGGCGTTTGTGGTGCCACCACCACCACCACCAGCAGCACCAGCAGCACCAGCAGTAGCAGCAGCAGCGGCTGGTGACGTACTCGTTGACGCTGCTGTTGATGTCGTGCTGATAAGTATCATGCTGCGACTATTCGGCATGACAAAGACCTCGGTAGCCAGACCGATGGGGCTCATTGACTGTGATGACTTGATTGGGCTGCGTTGCGGTTCGAGTGTTGCCGTACGTGGCAGCCAATCTTGTTCGACGCTGCTGTCATGCATTGCACACGCATCGGTCTCTGATTGTGCCGATGTGCTGCTCTCATTCGAAAGCAAACGCATTGCAACATGTTTCTCCGATGTTTGCGACATGCCCGCTGAGCTCATCATCGTGGTGGTTGTGTTTGTCAGCTTTGTTGCTGTCGTTGCGTTCGCTGACGCTGATAATTTTCGTTTTCGTTGTGTTGTTGTGGCCAACATGGTTGTTGTTGTTGTCGTTAAGATTTCCGTTTCCGTTTTGAAGCTGACTAAAGTATCACGTTTACTGAGTGTTGGACGTAAATTTTGCTGTTGCTTATTACTCAAATCCGACAAACTAATGTTGTTCTTCAACAATATTTCCAAATTTTCAATGGAGTCCTTGAGTGCGGTTTTCTCGCACAATTCATCTTTAAGTTCGTTCAACAGCGTCTTTGGCGTGGATGCTGCTGTTGCGGTGGGTGTTTTACTCTGCTCCATTTGATTATCGGCGACTATTTTGCCGCTTGGCAAGGCGCCAATTGTCACCACGCTGGAGCTGTTCGAGATGCTTGGCGTGATGCCAGTCGAGCCGCTCACCGTTGTGCCAAACGATGAGGAAATGTTGTGTTGGCGGCAAAGCGATTTGCGACGTTGTGCTGTCAGATTTTGCATATTCGAGTTGAGATCAATGTCAGGTGAGAGATCATTATCAACGCCATCGTCATCGCCGTCGCCAACATCATCGTCATTGTCATGCTTGTTGTTGTTCTTGGCGTTGGCCTCGTCGTTTTTGCCATCGTCATCATTATCATTGGGTGCTTCGTTGATCGGCATGGCCTGCTGTGACACCTTCACTTGTGCCGCCTCTAAGGCGACTTCAGTTTTTGGCGCGGCTTCTTTAGTCGTTGCCAGTGCCACAAAGTTGTTGCGCTCGTCGGCAGTTGGCTTATTTATAGCCAATGTTTTTGGCGGCTCTACAATTGGTACATTTGCATCTGTCAGTGCTGATTGCGGCAACTTGTCGTGCTCAGGCATTTCTGCTGTTGCTGTCAACGATGTGGTCGGCGTTGTTGCTGCTTCAGCTGGTTTACCTTTGAGAAAATAGGTTATCATTGAGCCTTTGCCTTTGACATTGACGCTGCCGCGGCAGGTGAGCTCGTAGCCGCGTGGCTTCAGTATCTGATAGGTCTCGTGGGTCACCTACACAAGTCGCGTTGATTACGTTTGGGATTATGTTGGTGGTTGCCGTGCATAAAAGTGCGCATAAAGTGTATCAAAAGTGAAGAGAGATACAAATATTTATTTGAGAAGATTCAAAGCAGAAGCGGCGGTAAAAGTGTCAAGCATGAAAATGAAATTTATATTCCTTTAGCCGGCAACCAGTTGCCTAAAATGCAAACGCACGCACACTGTTGTTTTATCTTTGCTCAATATTTCATGATAACGTCGCTTTAATAATTTATTTGTTTGTAAATTTTTTCGTGACGCTCTTTGCTTTTTGTAGCCGGCTTGGCGCCCATTAAGTATACGCAATGTTGACTGATTCTGTGTGTGTGTGAGTGTATGTGTGTAAAAGTATGTATGTACATGTGTATTAAAATCAAATGCACGTCGTAGCACATTTAGACGATAGCACTTGAATAATTTATGCCTATGTGTATGCTATACTTTTTTTGTGTTCTTATTTATTGTATTTTTTCTTTTTGCTCTGTTTAGGTTTGTTTGCCTTGCCTTACATGCTCTTTATCAAAAGTTTTATTTGCTTGGCTGCTTATATCGACTTCATTGATTGCTGTTCAAGTGGTCAGACACAAAAAACTTGTTGTGCATTGATTTAGCATCACTTTCAATGATTGTGCCACAAATCAAGCGTCAGGAAAAGTTCGTTGTTGCCAACAACGTCAATGAAACTTTCGACTTTCATAACAAATTGACACTGCGCAAACTTTGTCAACGCTACAAGCGTAAATAAATCACTAACAGTGTCATTGAGTGTAGAAAATTGTTGAGTCTTTTTAATTTTGTATTTATATTTATACTATGAGTAGCGGAAATCAGTTAATTAAAATCATGTTTTAATTAAATGACACAAAAGATGTTGATGCGACAAATTTCGTAGATTATAATGGCAGAGATTTTGCGTGCGTTTGTTTTCACTTGCAATTGGCCATGTAATTATAATAAATTTGTTTTTAATGCGTACCTGTATATGATCGACAATGCCAGTGGAGTCCATGCGCGAGGCCACATTGACCGCATTGCCCCAGATATCGTATTGTGGCTTGCAGGCGCCAATTACACCAGCAACTACGGGTCCAATGTTAATGCCTACGTGTGAGAAGAATACGAAAATTTGGTTTTCAAAATAAATTGTAGCATAATTTTAGGTTACGTTAATATTAAGGAATAATATTTCAGCGTTTATTTGTGTTTCAACTCACCTATGCGCATGCGAAAATTATTAAACGAGTGCATATTAACCTCTTCGATTTTATCGAACAATTGCAATGAATAATCCGCCATGGCTGTTACATGTTTAAAGTTGACCGTATCGCATGTGTTCGCTGTCAAACCTGAAGCGGCCATATAAGTCGCGCCAGTGCTCTTGATTTTCTCTATGTAGCTATTCAAAATAAAAAGATTGGTAAATGTATTTGTTAAGCCAAAACCAAAATGTGCGCTCGTGCTGTAAAATGAGAGCAGCTTAGCATATTTCATACCGAAAACGTTCCTCGCTAAGTAATTCATCAAAATCGGCAATAATCTCGTTTAGCAAACGCAGACATTCGACGCCTTCATTGTTGCCTTCCAATTCAACATAAAACTCGGAGAAATTCGGTATCGAAGCGAAGAGTATGCAAACGCTATCGCATTGTTCATGATAGAGATCCTATTACGTTCGACCAACGTTGCACATGATAGCCAATAAGTGCGTTTTTGAATTTGAGCCGCCAGCAAACGGAGAAGCATGCAATGAAGAGGTTTGGATTTTAAAAACAATTTGTTCAACAAAGGCTGTTAAGCCATTTCATTGTTTCGCTCAGGCAGGAATAATATTTTGCTTGGCAACGAATTTCTGTGAAGCTTCTTCAAGGCAAATTCATAGAAATATTTTCCTAATGACTTTTACTAAGCTCATGCAAACTGTTTTCACTGGATTCACTGGTTTTGCATGTTCCAACACTTTATTTGTTAGCTAAAATGTTGAGTTCATTTGCTTAAAGCTTGAAATATTTTCCCTCAACCACTTATTTTTTCGAATTTTATTTTTTTTGTTTTTTTGTCTGCTCAAAGCTAATCAGATTTCCTGCTGTGGCATGCAACGCACATGTTGCTTTCGCCTAACGCTCATCACTCTTTCCTTTTTCTGGTTCTAGTTTCTGTTGTTGTTGTTGTCGTTGTTGGCTGTGCCTGCATTTGGCATGCAAACTGAGTCGCGTCGCGTTGAGTGGCAAACATTCGTCAGAAGCGCTTTGTGTGCGTTTCAAGTTTGTCGTCTGTACTTTTTGTTCCTACCATCATCATCAACATCATCACACTGCAATCAAACACTCACACACACATGTACATACATACATACTCATGTTTGCTACATGCACAATGAACCGATAAGAACAAAATCGTATGTTACTCAATACAAAAAAGTGAAGAGGAAAATAAAATAAAATCGGAAATAAGAAAATAAACCACAAAAACAAATTTCTGTTTTTTATTTGTTCTTCAGTTTTGTTACTTTTTGCTTCATCATCATCGCCATCATCATCGCCATCATCATCGCCATCATCATCACAACAGCAGCATCATTATCATACTTACGTCAATGTGTTTTTCTCGGCTTAGGAAATGCTCGGCAACATGCACTGGCAAAATATTCTCGAGCAGCTTGCGATTGTATGCTTGCAAATGTTCCATGTCCTCTTTTTCCTCTGCGCGAAATGAAAAATTGAAAACAGCGAAAAAATTCATTAGCAGAAAATAAGTTGAGCTGATTTAAGTCGTGTTGAATTTGGTGGAGTACGGTTTTGCACAAATTTGCTAAGCTACTTTCGTAAATGAATGTTGCCTACTTTTGAGCGCACGCTGCATGCTGCATTCAACTTGACGTCACTACCACGAGGCTTGTTTTTATTGCTGTTATTTGACGCAAGATGCGCGAAACAAAAACAACGCAAGAGCAGAAAAACGCTTCGGAAAGTTGAAACTTTTTTAAAGTTGCCGCTTGCAAATTAAATGAGTTTGCATGTTGCATACAGTTTAAGATTTGTTTATGATAATGATATTTTAAATTTGAATTCTTTAGATTGTTAGTGACGTTTATTAAAAAGTACAACATTAAATGAGTTATTCTTTTCATTCATTTATATTATTTTGATAAAAAACGAAAACTGAATGCTAAGCTGACTCATGTGCTCTGTGGTTCTGTGTAACATAGCAGTATATCATTTTAAAAAAACCGCACTGTTTCAACTTAAATTGATTTAAGTAAAAGTAAATGTTTGTTCAGTAGAAGTAAATTCACTTTGTAGAACTTACCAGTTGCTTGCAGTTTCCAAATGAAGTCCAAACGATAAGTGGCCTCCGTCTGATGACTATGAAAAATCAAAGCGAGCATAAATGCATAAAGAAAGATCGAATCAATTATGTAACGCAACAAGGCTTCCTCATTACTAATGCCGAGCAGTTGGTAACCGGAGCGATGACAATGACAAAGTTATTCCAGTCCATTAAGACATAATGCAGGCGCAAGGATGAACGCACCATGACAATGCAAGCAGAAACGCCAACGACGAACGGCAGAGACCACGAACCATGAAACAAAAAAGAAAAAAGCAAACGAAAAAGAGAGAGAGAGAAAGAAAGAAAGAAAAAAGCAGACAGTTAGAAGAAGCATTTGCTGTGGTGTGAATGTGTGTGTGGGGGCTTTATGAGGCTGTCTATAAAAGTCAACTTGCGGCTAGCAACAAGGCAGCGTTGAATCAGGCGTATAACGTGACGACGTTCGCTCGAGAAACAAGTGCTAAATAAAATTTTAATGCAGTTTGTGGCTGTTCTAATGCTTTCAATGCAACAGTGTCAAGTAGCAGGAAATGAACGACGCAGTTAAGAGGATGTTGACAAGAAAGAGCAAGACGACAAATTGCATTACAACAGCATTTTTGCTGTAGAACTATTCATGCGTTTTGCATTCGCAATGAAATTGTCGCAGAGTTGCTTATTGAATTGACATTGGCCGCAAAGGAAGCGACAAGAAAGTGTAGACCGGAAACGGTGTGAAGGACTTGTACTTACTTCAATGCGGTATAACTAATTTCATCGCTGTGCTTTGCATGCAAATACAGCGAGAATGTTGTATAACAACCGACAGCGAAAAGTAAAAGGATGAGCTTTAAAAGTATGCGTAATACTTGATAAGTAGCACAGGACATCATTGTGAGCAGCGTCAATAGTAGAAAAGTCTGAAATGAAATGAGAAAATTGAAGTAGAAAAAACTATAGTATACACAAAGGCGCAACTTAATTACATTGGCGCACTTACATTATTCGCTAAATAGAAATCACAGACAAAATAGGAATCCATTGTTATTGGTAAAATTGTGTTCAACTGCTCCATATTGTTGTTGTTGTTAATAGTAGTAGTAGTAGTGTAGTTGTTGTTGTTTGCTTTTGTTTGATTTAATTTTAATGGTGCAATCGCAGCTTGCGGCAACCCGAGCTCAATGTCTTCGTATGCACGCTGGCGCAACAACTCCTGAAACTACAAGTAAAATATACGTATTAATTAACTGTGCTTCAACAATGAATTTCATGCCACAATACGGTAAATTGTACGAATTTCACAAGCCACTTGAACAGCTCAACACAAATTCGCACTAATTAGTTGCCACTCACATTCAGACCGAGAAGCACGCCATCAACGCCTACTAAAATATGAGCGTATGCGCATAATTCACAGACCATTGAGTCACAATTTAACGATGTCTTAAAGACCGCAGCGACAGCGGTAATATTGACATTTAGGCACTGCTTGAATGCCATTAAAGTCTGTCCAAAGTGGCCTGCGTTGGGGGCGTGAACTCATTGCTCGACTCATGCAACGTTCAACGCTCAACGCTCGACAAAAGTGACTAAAGTGCCGTTAAAATGGCTGAAGATGCTCATTCGGAAGTTGGCCTCCGCTCTGCCACTCAACGCAAATATACGAGCGAAATGTACATGCTGCGACATCAACATCAACAACATGAACACGTGCAAAGTCTAACTTTTCTGTGCACAAGCGCATGCAAAAACAGAGATACAAAACTTTAGCTTTGCTGCCAATTCACAGCTAAGGCATGTTATACAAAAAAGGAAGCAAAACAAAAACTCAAAAAAAAAAGAAGACGGCAAAGAAAAGAAATGTGCGAAAAAACTAAGGCAGTCAACAGAAAAAGTTGTTTGCAACAAATGAGCCAAGTTGATGACATAAAAGCGAAACTTTGACTTTGCCCCAAAAGAAGAAAAAAAAAACAAATATATTTGCAAAACTCAATAAAAGCAACAGGCAAGAAAAAGACAAAATGATGTGCGAAAAGCAAAGAAAGAGCGTTGAGCGTTTGCAAGAGCAAGCAACATCAGACGTAAGTGAAACTTCAGTTGCATGAATGAGCAACAATGGCGGCACGCTTTGGGCGCTGCCATTTGAGCTTAGGTGAATAAGCTGTGCGTACTGGGGTGTCATAATGCCGTTGCTACGTGCTCTACTGCCCAACTAATGACTTTAAACAGGTAGCAACAGGAAGTTCACACACCCACACAGACACACACATGCACTCACACACAGACAACATATTTGGATGTCCTCGCAGCCACGCGCCTTTGACTTGTTTCGTTGCTTAAAGCGAACAACTTTAAATGGAAAAACTTTTAACTTTATTTTATTTTTTCATTTTTGACTCGCACAACATTGAAGCTCTTTTCACTTTTACTTTAGCATTTCGGCAACGAAATAAATGTAAAAAAAATTATGAAAACTTTAAAAACGTACGCTTTGACAGTGGACAACTTTGCTGATTTTTTTGAAAAACTCACTTATACCATTTTACTCATCTTCCACTTTACTTCTTATTATGAAATAAGTTTTTGAAATATTTTTAAATTTTTCTTGAAACCGAAATTCGTTGCACACATGACTTTCATATTCATAAGTTTGTTCAAAGCTTTTGTCAATTTTTGTCCACAAGTAAAACTTATTGAAATATTATTTTAAACTACAAAGCCACATTTATATGGATTGTGCCAAAGCGCCAAGAGCAGCTCAGATCCCAGCTTTCAAAATATACATCAACTATAAAAGATATGGGCAAATTAATACGTAAGCAAATAACAACATGTTGCTAAATACTTTCAGCAACTTGTTGCTAAAGATTTACACTTCTATAAACATAAGCTCCAGCTGATCTTATCTTTATAACTTCTTGCTATGCAATGACATGCTAAAAAAGTTGCAAAATGCGGGACAGTTTGGAGTGAAAGCAAATTCTAGACTTTCTTAAATTCAAGTCAATTTTTTCCTTATAAAATTTTCTTTTTTCGTTTTTCGCCAATTTAATTATTTGACTGTCTGACAAGCAATAAAGTACAATATACAAAAACCTACTTAAAACGCCACAAACTTCAGCAATTTGAAACAAAATAAATACCTTAAAAAAACGCACATCAAAGGCATTAAAATTGAATTACACAAGCGTCGAGCATTAATAAAGGTGTGCGTCGTCTTTGTGTGTTTTGTCATGAAAGATGTGCAAGTTCAACAGATGACAACGACGCCGGAGTCAAAAGGAGTTAAGTGCTTTTTGAATTGTAAGCGCAAGAGCGAAGAGCAAAAGAAGTGAAAATACTGTCGAACACGGTCAAAGTCAAGTCACGCCCATAGAACTTTGTTTGGCAGCGAGCGAATTTTAATAACTTAATGCCGCCTGTGACACGCGCAACGACTTAAATTTTAACAGGACACGTTGGACACACAGAAGCGGCGTAAACAAGCACACAGACACACACACACACGGCAGCTCACTGGCAACATTGCTTAAATACCTTACAATTTATTAAAAACAGTTTCATATATAAAAAAAAAGTAATGAATAAATAAAAGCAGTTATGTAAAAAATCTCGAGGACTCACCATAATAACGAGCGTTGTCAGGGCAATCAGAGACACGGTCACAAATGCAAAAAATTGCGATAGGAAACGATTACGATAAATTCGCACTGAGAATCTTTTGATGGAAACTGGCAGCTAAATGAAAAAATAATAAATATGATTAAACGCATTGAAGGCACAAAAAAATGGTGGTGTTAAAATAACATTTTTATTTAACTGACATGCCACAAAAATGTCGATGTATGAGTGTGCATGTGTGTGTGTGTGAGTGGGCGTACGCACCATGCTGAAGTCACGCTGATGACACGCAACGAGAAACACAATCAAAAACAACAGCGCTGAGATCGATGAAGTTATGCAATCAGTCAGCAGGTGACTGAAAGAGCAAAGGAAAAAATGCAAATATTTCATTAAAAATGTTCTTTTTTAATTATTGAACAACTGAATTAAAATTTTTTTTGTTCTTTTGTTTGGCATTCAAAAGATTTTTTCTTTGTTTGAGATTTTTTAATGTTTTTTTTTAAATAATAATAATTTTTTTCCAACTTACTTTTCAAATATAAATGTTGTCATTACCAAAGCGCCGAAGTGCACAATGAAGCTGCAGTAGAAATAAACTGAGAGCATGCGATCGGGCTCGCTGGCATACTTAAATAAAATAAAAAGTTACATTTATGAGTCAATGTTTAATAGAGTTTTTAATACTTTGCTTACCTTCTTTTCTAGACTGTATTTCTTAAAGGACAACAATATCGATTTACAATGCTCGGCACGTAAATGATCGATGCTACGCGCATCTATTGCACGCATAAGATATTCATTCACTTCATCCTCGGGATCTTTGTTGCTTTCTGAGCTATCGCCAAAACCAAATCTGTCAAATAATACATTTCATAAGCAAACAATGAAAATTTATTGAATGCAACTAAAAGTATGCAACACAAAACATCTTTATTGCTCATATTGCGCTCTTCTAGTAAAACAATAGTATTTTTACTACCATATCATGTCTTTTCAGTACTTCTATGTGTCGTTTATATGTCATAAGCATTGCACAAATGTTGCCTTTAAATTATTCAACCTACTTTGATGTATTCTTTTGTGTCGTGCCGTGTCCCATCATGCGCAACTCCTTTGATATGTTGCCATTCGCTTGCAAGCGATTGCGTGATTTTTTATGCTACAATGAAAATTTCAAAAACAAATTAAAAGCATACAAAATAAAAATATGTTATTTACAATTTGTTTGTAATTTGCAATTTACATATTAATGAGACACGCTTACCGGTCTGTAAATATCGCCTGGCACTATAAGATACGTTTCGATTTGATGATCCTTCAGATATGAATTGCGTTCAGCGCCTTTGCCCACTTCAACCTCATAGTCGCCATCGAGACATTTAAGCGTTTCCTTGGTGATGTGAACGCGTCTATTTGTGGTAAACCAAAAACATCATAAAACTGACTGACTGACTGACTTTACTGTGTGTGTGTGTGCGTGTATGTGTGTGTATGCACGTTGGTTAGAAGAGTTTACTGCTCGCACTTGTTGAGTAGTTATTAAGAGAAATGTTCGCTTCGTATGACAAATTAAATGAAAACATTTACAAGACTTTTGCAATTTATTTTACCTTGATTTTGTTTTTTTTCCTCACTTTTAATCAAGTTTTTTTTTTTATTTGTGTTATGAATTCTGTAAAAATATTCTCTTTCACACAAATCACTGCCAATTAAAATGTTCTATCTGTCGCTGACATCACATATTCTCTTTATTGCATATTTCTTTTTCTGTCTCTCTCATCCAAAAAAACAACAAAAAAAATTACAGAATCACAAACTTTTCAATATCAACAACTCTTTGCCAGCTTTGTTGTTGGTTTTTTGATTCTGTGCATTTAAGAAAAACATATTGAAAATTCATTGCAGCATTTGTCGCGTAGCGCTATAAATATTTATGTGTGATAGAGATAGCAGCACGAAAGGTTCAACACACGTGAGTAGAGTTCAGCATGCATGAGATTCCTTTAAAATTTATATTTTCTGCTTGATTTTTTTTGTAAATTCTTTTATATTTTTTTTCTTTTCTGAATTGTTTATATTATTTTTTCATTTTGCGCTATACAGTCTTCACTATTTCGAAACATCCACTCAAAATGCACTGCCGCACACACACACATACGCACACACACTAGCATCATCTCGTTTACACTGAAACGTTCTGACCACATTAAATTATCATTTCCGGTGCACAATTCAGGCGTGTGTGTGTGTGTGTGTGGTTGCATACATACATGGGGGTGTGCATGGGGTTGTGTGAGTATGAGTGCGCGTGCATGTAAGCTTGAAGTAGCGAAAATTGCAGCATTGTCGTTGGCAAATTGTGTGAAAAATCTGACACGGTGTCACTGCGTTGATTTCGTTATGGTCGTTGCTATCACCATTGTTCTCGGTCTTGTTGTTGTTATTTTTCATGTTATTATTTTTCATTTTTCTGCAATTCATGTTGTTGGCTCGTGCTTCGTTTAATAACAAAATCAAAAAAACTGCACCATGTACGCACACAAATTAAAAATCACTTGAAAAACAGCAATGCACATACGTCATTTTGATTTTGTATTTGTTTAAAAATAATACAAAAAAAAAATATAATAATAATTTATATGCTGCCCAGCGCATTGACACGATCGTGATTTACATATCGAGTCACGAAAAATAATTATTTTATAATTGTGTAAATACTTGTCAAGTTGAAAATTTATTTGAATTACTGGAATATTTCGACAGCAAATTTTTTCATGCTCTTCAGTTCATAAAGTTATCAAAAATGTTATTATAGAATTTCATTGATTTCGTAATGAAGTTATGACATATATTTTGCAATAAAAATAATTACGTTATTTTTGTCAAAAAAATTAAATAAAATTGAATTTATTTTAATAATTAAATGCAGCATTGTTGTTATCTCGCCAAAAAGTATGCACTTTATTTATTTCGAGACAAAAAAAACAGATACTTTTGCCAACCAATTTGCATTGGCTAAGTTAAACAACTAAGTCTTAAAACGAATAAAAACAAAGCCAACTAACCTACTTTAATTTAACTACTACAAAAAGCGGAAGTTAACACATTAACAAGCACAAACTCACACACACACAGACACACACAGACACACAGCAGGACAACAAGCGAATTTTAAAAGGCAACCATTTGAAAAAACGTTAGAGTGCTTAAACGCGAACAAAGTCCTTTGAGCACGTCGTCCAACTGCGACGATGGCCAACAAACAATCAACTTGAGTCAACAACGAGTGGCGGCGAAAAATTTTACAAGTGCTGCTACAATTGAAGAAGATGTGTTGCGGTTGAACGTGCAACGTACAACGAACAACTTCAGCACAACAACAACAACAACAACAGCAACAGCAACAACAAACAACAACAGAACAAATTAAGCGCCAGCAAAGCCACGCTTTAGGACTTGGGACTAGGACTAAAGAGTCAATGCAAGCAAACTGCTTACAAATGGTATACGTGTGCTTGTGCATACATGTGTGTGTGTGTAATTTTGCGGGTTTATGTGATGGCCGTAATCGATTTGGAAAACGTTCTCAATAACTTTTCTATATGCAAATGCAAGTACGAGAATGTGCTGAGGGTATGTTGAGCATGACGTTAAGGGCTTAACAACACCAACAACAACAATTGCTTTGTGTATGCGTAACAAGTGAAGTGTCGGTTATTGTTGGTGTTGTTGTTATTGTTGTTGTTGTAACCACATAAGCTTACAATTCCTTCATTATTATTGTACTGGCAACATGTGCCATCGAAGTGTGTCGACACTTGAGGCAAGTGCAAAAATAATAAAATAAAATACAAAAAACAAAAAAAAAGCAAGGTGCAAAATCGCTTTAAAAATGGTTATTATGGCTAACGATACTTGCAAGCGTGCTTAAGTCAGAGTGCTTCAAGTGGCACTATTTTATTGTCGCTTGTAGGAATAATGTTAAATAAACTCAGAGCGACTGAAAAATACGAAAATGAATTTAGTGCTTTTGCACAGACATATGTCTGTCTTTGGCGAAGTTTTGACACGCCACAAGCAAAATGCTTAGCAAGAAAATTGGGCACAAACTTCAACACCAAAAGCAAAGCGGAAGTGTGGAAAACTTGACAACGTTTTGCGGTTTCCTAACTTTAACCAAGAATAGACCGAAGCTAAAGAAGCGAAAGCCGAAAAGACAAAACAAAAAATAATGAAAAAAATAACCTGAATTAAGTAAGTTAGAAACAGAAACCACAACCAAAGCTCTGTGCCTGAGTGTCTCCGAAAAAACTTCCAAGTTGCAAGTTTGTGGCTTATTTCCGACTTCTAGTGGAATCATACTTTCTTTGCTATCAGAGTACAGCAGAGTAGTAACAACAACAACAACGATTACTGGAGTTTACTGCCAGACTTTACTTGCCTTGTTTTCTTTTATTTTTTTATGTACTTCCACCACATGGCAACATGCGCCCACTTCCTTTGCCGGTTTGTCTTCCAAAGCGATAACACACAAAGACACAATTATGTGCTAGTATTGCTTTCATTGCATACTTTCCGGCATATCAAAGCAGGTCAGTGTGGTCTTTGCACTGCTTGTCTTGCGTCTTATGTGCATACTCGTAGACTAAGTACACCAAATTGAAGTGAGGCCAGATAAAAAGCCCCAAAGTCTCACTGGATTGCTACAAATGCGAATGTGGTCAAAGTTTGTATTTGATGATTTTATGCACGCCTCCTTGCTTTACGAAAGTGTATGTGAGCTTGTCAAATGTGTTAGTGACGCAATTAAGTGAGTGTGGACACTCATGAACAGACAAAAAGACACATGGCCTTTGATATCTCTTAATACTGTCACAGGAAATGTACTTTGTGGCATACTTTTGGGCTATGCTTGGCTTAAAGAAGCAGTTTTTGCTCGTTTCTTATATAAACAAAGGGTTTTCAAACAGAAAACATGTTATGAAAAGCTAAAAGGCTTTATTAAGAAAAAAAACAGTAAGGGAGCTATTTTCGGCTATGCCGAAACTTATATACTCTTGCAAACGTTTTCACAATTATTCTTATTAGAAAATCCTTTCTTAATTTTCCAATAAGAATCATATACGTAGCCACGCCCATTTTCTAATTTGTCTTTAAGAAGGCAATGTAGTCAAACTTCACTACATTTTTCAATCTTGTATCTCGTCTGTTTACAAAGAAGTCTCATTTTTAAGTTTTTAGTTGTATGGGCGGTACCACGCCCTTATGTCCAATTTTTATAAAATTCTGGATTTTAGTCAGGCATTAATAAAAACACGTAATAGCAAAGTTTGGTTTGCTTATATTCAGAGAACAAAAAAGTTTTTCTAACAAAAACAGTATTTTTAACCGATCGTTCCTATGGCAGCTATATACTATAGTAGCCCGATCTTGACCATTTTTGCACGGTATCTTTGTTGATGTCAAAAATGTTTTTGTGCAAAATATTGAGTCGATAACTGTAAAAACACGCTGTTTTTTAAGCAAAAACATCATTTTTGAACGATCGTTCCTATGGCAGCTATATGCTATAGTCATCCGATCAAACTGAATTTTACATACCAAATACCTGCAAGGAGAAGAAAATTTTCTGCGTTTAAATTTTTTTGCTAACTTTAAAACTCTGGGCCGGAAATCGCATTGAAACAGACAGACGGACAGACGGACAGACGGACATCGTTATTTGAACTCGTCTCGTCGTGCTGATCAAGAATATATATACTTTATATAGTCGGAGATGTCTCCTTCACTGCGTTGCAAACTTCATGACAAAGTTAATATACTCTTTTTGCAAGAGTATAAAAACAGACCTTTTTTCATTTGTTCTTTTCTGTGAATTTCTCTATCAGCTAAAGGAACATGGTTGGCGCAAAGCTTCTCAAGTTTTTCATTTTAAATCTCTTCGTTTTTATAACCCGCTTTATTATGATGGTTATGATATAAATGATAAGCCTTTTTCAGAATTCTCTGTATGAAGAGCATACTTTCAGGCGTTTATTGTCATTTACATACCATTTTGATTAGTTGCCACATCAACTTCATTAACCAATTCCTTGCAAATTGAAACACATTGTTCGTTAGTTAAAACAACTTAGTGTGTAGCCTAGTTTCAGGCTTTGTTTGCTCGAAAAGACCATTGTTTTTCTATTTACAAAACTTAACATAAAATTAATTAAGCAAACCATTCATGTAATCATTCTACCTCAATCAACACCGACAAATTATGCTATGATATGCCCACATTGAAGCTATCATTAATTTAATAGGCGAGCAGACCCTTCAAAAACACATGTTTTAGACACACGCATTTCACACAATCAAATGAGTACATAATCTATGCCGTAGAGCGCACGAAAGTCCAGCCAAAAAGGTTGGCTTTGTTGTTGGTTGGTAATCAAAGGACCATCAGCTATAAAAATATTTCAATCCATTGCATATCAAACGCCGTTAAGGGCGAACAACCAAAGCAAACATAACCACAACAACAACAACAAAAAAGCAAAAAATACTAAAGTGAGCTTGAGTGCGTGTTTGCCGTCAACAGAGTAGCTCAACAATGATGTGATGACCACTTACCCAGGTATACCACCACTCTCCATGTGGTTGGCGAGCGTCACATCGTTCGACCACACATCAAACTGCCACTTAACTAGACCCAGCACGCCACAGTGTACGCGACCAGTGTGTATGCCAACGCGCATGTTGACGTTCACGGCCATTACCTCACGCACGAGGCTGTACGGTCCAAAAAACAGTGGGGTCAGCCGTGGGATAGAAAGAAATAACAATAAAAAAAGGAAACCAAAACAAATGTCTGTAAGTAGTGAGCATTTGATAATTACAAGCCGTAACACACAAAAGTATGCAATAATTTTTGTTGGAAAAAGGTTTTTTTTTTGGTACTTTTCTACTTACGCAATCGCATCAATCATATCAAGTCCCATCTCGACGGCGCAATGTGCATGATCCGGACGCGGCTCTGGCAGACCAGAGACACAATAGTAACAATCGCCAAGCAGCTTAATGCGTAGACAATGATGCTCGGCTGCCAATCGATCAAAGCTGTTTGTGGCAAGGTTGCAACAAGGCGCAACGACATCGACATCGATGAAACCGGAAAGCATGAGAAACGAAGCGAAACCAAACGAAACGAAACGAAAAGAAATGAAAAGCGAGCGTTGGAAACAAGTTAATGAAAAGCTTGTATTGTTGTTGTTTCGTTTGACTGCTTCTTGTCGAAAGGTTTGACTGTTGTGGGTTTTAAGGTCCACATATATATGTCTGTGTTTGAATACGGCATCCTTTTGCTATATCCAAACTGCTCAGCCTTGGGTCTTGCTTCCGGCCATTGTTTGTTTTTGTAGTTAAGCGAGCAGCAAGAAAAGTTCGACTAACGAGCAAACAAAGAGTTCAGTTGCATTTCTTTACACCAAGAAATACATATATGTATGTAAACACATGCATGTACATGTATGCGTTATGTACATACATACATATATACATGCGTGTGTATAAAATTAATTCAACTTTTTTCATGCATGCTTCACGACATCTTGCAGACTGTTGTAAAAACCATAGCATACCCTAAGGGCGTGCTTTTTCATTTATCACACTACAAGCAAACTTGTTGCTTTTTTTGTTGTTGTTTTCAGCACTGAATCTTTGCTTCTTCTACGAACTTCGACCGTTGTTTCGGTCATAGATTCTCTTTCTTGTTTTTTCGAAATGGACTTTATTCATTTTTCATGTCAGCCAGTGTTGAACTTACCGCGCAAACAACTCGTTGAGTAAACGCACCAATTCCTCGGCTGTGCACTGATCCGAGAGACTTGTGAAACCGCAAATGTCCGCAAAAAGTATACTACAAGAATTAATAAAATGGAAGAAGAAGAGAAAAGAAAAGGAAACAAACAAGCAACATGAATGAAGTGAAAACTTTGCTGAGGTTTAAAATGTTCATGGTTTTAAGCATAATTTCTCTACAAGATCTTAATTAAGCACATTTTTGTTCTTATTACCACCATAAATATTTATACATATATTTTGATTGGAAATTTTCTAATATTTTCACATAACAGAAGAAAAAAATTAATGATGGTTCGATTTCAATAAATATATTTTCTATTAATGATTACGTGTACGAAAATGAATTTTATTTAAGTTTCGTTTATATAACAAATAATGTGATTCGTTTAAAAACATTTCAGCGTCTGAGCTCCTACGGTGTCTGAGGAATCCCTTTACAATGTCGACGATTGCAATGGTCAACAAAACAGCCACTAAAAACATCATATTTAAATGCATTGAAGTCAATTTCAGTTGAAGATAACTTGTGAAAATGACAAACTTTTTATATATTTTCTGAACGCGACAAAAAATCAAATTTTACAATAAATCACAATGGTTGTAACGAATTTCATATTATATTAGTTACGGTCTATTAAATCACATAAGTACAATAACTAATTGAAATGTTTAAATAAATCAGAAACGTAATAAGAAAGATATGTGAAAGAATATTTTTAAATTTAATACTTAGCTTAGGCAAAGGTCAAAATGTCACATTTACAGTACATTTTGTATTTGATTTGATCTCATGGTTTTTGTGTCCTGTTAATATTCAATGAAAATGTGCCTTGACTCAAATTGGACACAATTTTTTTTGACAATGACGTTTTTAATTTTATTTATCTTTCATTAACACATGGTTTTATTTTTTATGATCCTTTACCACATCTGGCAATGGTTTTCGAAATTGAAACTACCGATGGCCATTACTGCAGGAAATATTAAAGCCAATTTCAGATCCATAATTGTCAACAAAAACTTTTCTTGTACTTAACTGTGAAGTTGTTTGTTTATGGTTTATATCTTTTGAATGCGATAAATCATTTAAATGCGCAAAATTGCATTAAACACACTGGGACTTCGAATTTTTTAATTTGAATACTGTAAATGTTGCTGGAAATCGGATTTGCAATGCTGAATGTTTTATGACATCAACTGTAAGCTGCTGATTTGGCTGATTTGTTTGGGAATGAGGCTTAGATGAACAATTTTTTTGGAATACAAATATGCATTTACATAAATACAATTATAAACTATTATAACTAATAATACTTTCAAGTGAAGTAAGGCAAAGTAACTATCCGGAGTCAATCGAAAGGTTAATGGCTAAAACCGTGAAAGAAAATCATTTTACCATTTGTGAAAGTGCCAAATGAATAAATAAGTCCAAGTTGAAACTAAATACTTCAAATTATTTATTTCAAACATTCCATAATTTATTTGGACAACTACATTTTAGTCAGATACAAGATAGTCAGAATTAGTTCTCACACTCATCCCTCCTTAACGCCACAGTATATATACGACCCGGCTTCTCTACGCACTCTTAGAGTAAATGGTCATCAAAGCAGCAAATATTAAAACCAATTTGAAATACATTTTAATCAACGACAGCTTGTACTAAAAGCAGAATAAATGTCAAACACATCATTTATATATATTTTGAGCACGCAAACTTCACGCGAAGGTTCTCAATCGCATTTAACAAAAATAAAAGCAATACAAATGTCATTAGTTGTGGTCGACTTTTTGAATTAAAAATACAGTTCAATATTGCACTGAAAAAAACACATAATTACATAATTCAATATTCAATTATAGGAAGGCGCTTCGAAAAATATGAATGTGTACTTTAAGATTCAACACAAAACCCAAAAGAGCAAAAGCTGAGCTGTAATACGATTAAGCACAATATTTTGAGGAATTCCCTTCGCAATGTCATTTACACTTAACACTTGATCTCATTTCTTAACAAATATGTCGATACCATTTACCAACGAATGAAATCTGCTCAGAGAAAAGAAAAAAATAATAACAAAAAGCAAATCGAAAAAGTTAGCATTCAAAGCCGACATTTATGCTTTTGACTTGCACACTCGCTCTCCGATACGACAGCAGCTGCAGGCGCTGCTGATCCTGCAGCTTAGGTAGCTCAGCGTATAATTTAATATTATACAATGTAGAGGATACTAACAGAAGGCGACAGCATGCCAAAAAGGTAAGCAAAAAGGATATGCGTACAATGATAATACACCTTTAATACAAAAGGAAAAAAAGGCAAAACAAATGGCATATGAAAAATTTATAACACACATAAAATCATGTGAAATATATAGCGCCAAGAAATCAATAGATTGGCAATGTAACATCAAAAGATCGAAGATACAATAAACGACAACCGAACTCATGGCACAAGACTCGAAATTAAAGTATATTTTATGTAAATACGCACCTGACATTCTCATGTCGTTGTATGTAAATCTTGTGAAATTGTGTGTCACGTGGCTGTCCTGCAATATCGTCCTTCATCTCCATGGCGACATGACGCGGCAGCACAGACAGCAAAAGACGCTCCTGTAACGAGAGATAATTTTTAAGTAACTGCGATTTTAAAGCCAAATAAATTATATGTCTTATAAGTACATAAGAGTAAGTGAAGCAGACATCATAAAGATAACGCATGTTTCGTTTGCCTGTTTGTGTGTGTGTGTGAGTGTGAGTGTCTCAGTGCTGTCAACACCATTTCATAATGCTAAGCAACAAGTTTCAACTGTCAGCAACATTTTAGTTGAGCTCATGTGCGCGTTCCTTACACAAGAAAAGCTACTTTAGTATTTGAACAATTTCAAAGCGGCTTTTTTTTGCTAACATTGCTTGTTAGCTTTTATCATAAGCTGTTAACAAATCAGTACACATGTGTATGTGTGTGCGTGCACATACATATGTGTTTAGGGCTTTAATGTACATGTTTGTGTGCTTGTAAAATTCATTTGTGAATTTCAAAGTCAAATGTGTTTGTTTTGCTTGCTGTGTTTTTTTCCGTCCTTCATTCATTCGTTTGTTTGTTTACTTGTGTCCTTTTAAAGCCTCCATTCGTTTGTCTCGTCATCTGTTGCCAAACTCACTACAATTTGTGCCCCCTTCTTTCTGCTTTTTCTCCATGCACATCGATTTCAATGCTTCTCTTTATCGTCGCTGTCATTTTTTATTCATTACAACTTTCGCTTTGATGCGCTTTTTGGTAAATCTTGATTGACTTTTGATGACATTCTTGCTTACACATTCACAAACACCTTTGTGTTGCTTCAATCGCCGCACACATACAACTCAGCATTATTTGCCTGCTCAGTCGCGCAGCAGGTGTATTTTGCCCAACTTTTCCAACAATATTTTTCGGTTGTGCAGAATTTTATATGTTAAATATTTCATCAATTTATCGTTCATTGTTTGTCTTTGCGCTGTGCAATGATTTTTTATATGAATTTTGCATATGGCAATGAATTTTATAGAAATGACAAAAAGCTTTATTGCTATTCAAATGATTTTACATATTGAAAATTGATGCAAGAAATATTTTCAGTATGGCAATTCCACTTAACGTCTTGATAATATTTATTTTTTCATAACTATTATTTAAAAATTAATTCACAAGAATTAATATAAGTCATATAATAAGCCTCTATAAGCCTCTTTACTACTTTGCCTTAAAGTATGCATTGGTTTCAACTTTGCGTAGCTTTAATATAATTTCATGTATTTATCTTCGCCAAGCCACTTTCAATCTTTAAAGCCATCAGTTCAGTAAAGGCTATCATTTCACCATCACTGAAGCATGTCTTCTACGTACTTAAACAAACACACACGCATATGTATGACTCACCTGCTGTTGATTCTCGCGTTGTGTACGCAAACGTGCCTCAATACATTGCCGCGTCTCAATGAATGCCTTCCGCTGTGCCTTCTCCTTGGGCCAATGCGTGTAGATGCCGGTCAAATTGGCCAGAAAGAGAGCGATACTCATGCCAAGCAACTGTGAAGTTTTACGGTAACAGTTAAAATTTAATAAATTAATACAATTAAAGTATATACAATAAAAAAAAAACAAAGACACAAGCGCATGTGTATGTAGCACACAAACCGACAGCCAATGTGTAGTCGAAGTGGCTGTGTGTGTGTGTGCGTATGAACTTAAAGCAACAGACATGTGCGACGAGTCATTTCCGTACTCGTACAACAAATTAAATTTCATTTTGTGGCAATTTCATTTCATTTCGTTTCGTTTCATACACTTTTACACTTAATACTTAAGTGAGACGCTTTGCAACACAAAGTGTAACGTCAACGCCCCAACATGACGCCCATCCGCTCGCAACTGTCTTACTTCCTTCCTGTGTGCGTGATTTCTTTTATTCATCTTCATTTTATTTATTCGAGTGCGTGTAATAGTCAACAGAAATGGTACTTTATCAGCACGCTCTGTCTAGTTATTGTCGTCATGCTGACAAAGGCACGAAGGCAACAAGTGCAACTTTTGTTTTACTCGGCGTATGCGTAATAATAATTTACACATAGTATGTGCTTTGTGTGACTGCACAATTGTTTTCAACATGTATACATATTGATAAGTTGCATAGCAACTGAAACTACTTACAAGATGATTTGTGTTAAGACATACAGTAAACAAGCTAAATAAAGTGATAGAAATACAGACAGTCTGTCCGTCCGGCCGTCAGTCAGTCTGACTTATGACAAACATTGTACGTGTGCATTCTAAAGCTGACATTTACAAAAGACATGTGATACGTACAACATACAAATAATAAATAGTGCGCTTTGCCTTCTACAATAATATCGCTGTTGCACCTGATCTCTTTGCCACTTACCTCTTGCCAGTGTAATGTGCTGCCAACGGGATAACACATGCTAGTGTAAACGTGCGCAGCACTCAACACAATGCCACCGATGAGTGCTTCACGCAAACGCAACGGCAACATCGTGTATGTCAAGTAGATGAGCACAATGCAACAAGCGCTGCCATTGAAGGATTTACTGTGGAAAAGAAGAGACAAACAAGACAAAAGAAAAATGGACAAATAAAATATGAAATAAATTACACGTCAACAACATACAAAAGCTCTTTAAGCCTTACTGCTTTAATTGTGTCTACTTTTGGGCGCATATGCCGTAAACAAACTCACCTCGGTTGCATGGCATAGCTGACTGCAATTTCAATAGCAACGAAAGTGCCCAAAATCACATAGGACACCAAAACCAGGAAAATCTCATTCATAGCTGGCTTCGAGAGTATGCAAAGCAAAACTGCAGATGATATAAAAAATAGAAAGCATTTTAACAATTAACCACTTTCAAATATTGGCAGAATAAATAAATCTAGAATGTACAATCAAAAAAGGAAACTGAAGTTAATACCAATCTCAGAACAACTGACAAGCTGTTTAATTATCTTATTAATATAACAATTCCATTTACGTAAATGCGAAAAAAGCATTTGAAAAACATTGAAAGCAACATAAATCTTATAGTCAACCTTGGAAATCTTCATTTTGCTGGAAAATCAGATTTGCGTCGCTAAGTCACAATGAAGGTTTATGTAAACGACTGTAAGCTGTTAAACAGCGCAGTAACATGTTGTTGTATGCTTCAAATGAATTTTATAATTTAATCTTTAAGGGTTTCTTATGCAATTCTGATTTCCCTCTAGCTTGGCCGGTATCGTTAGGGATTCTGCTTAGCCGGATAATTTATTTGAGCAACCACAAATGAGACAATTCATTTACTTTTTTATACCTTGTATCGTATGGTGCAAGAGAAAAACAGCTTATTTATTTTTTTGTCATTCGACTATGTTTTATTTTAAACGCTGCAGTTTTATCCTGACTTTCTAGGTACTGCCTTTTTAGAATTAGCCTCTATTGAAACTTTTGAATCTTCTAGCACAGAATCCGTCTTCGCGGCAATTCAAATCTTCTTCCGGGCCTGCCATTGCCCTGTTTACAGTGCCAATGATCACCAGAACAGCGAATATAAAGGCCAATTTTAGATTCATTTGAGTCAATGATGAATTTTTCACTTAACAACATTTTCTTACTCTGAGACAATGAAATAAAGTCGAGCTATTAAAATACATTTTGAGCGTGCCCATTTTACTTATATGTCCAAAATGAAATTTTAACACCTTATTAAATCATATTAGCAATGCTGAAAGTACGCAACTAAAGTGTTATGTAAGCGAAATGTCATCGACTAAAAAGATTAACATTCCTTATGTCAGCTCGTGGACCCATGCCTTTCACCAACTCACATACCAACCACAGTCTTAAATAATACTAAAATGAATTCTGCTAAAGATAAAAATACCAACAAATACTTGTTTTGTATTGCTTATGTTAGCAATAATTAAAAAAAATTTAGCACATTACGAATTAATTGTCAGACAATTAATTGTTGTCAACAAGTTTTAAAAGTATTTCACAATGAAACATTGGAATATGCTATAAATGAGCTGCTTAAAAGTATGCAACAATTTACTTCAATTAAACTCTTTTGCAATAAACAATGATTCCAAAAAACTATTTCTCCGAAACAGTTAAAAAAGTACAAATACAATTTGATGCAACTTACAATGATTTCTCAAATTTAATTTTAAAAATTGTTTGAAGAGTGCAAATTTATTGCACATTCAATGGTTTCACATTGCAAAATGCAAAATGAACAATCAAACAAGCAGAAGCAGACACACACACTTGTAAGTTAAGTATAAAATACTATTAAAATGATTTTGTTGGAAACTCATGGTAGTTGAAAGTAGAAACAATAGTTGAACCACAACAACTTCATACATAAAGTGGTTTTGCTTTTGTGTGAACAAATTTTTTTGTACAAGTAATTTTTGGAGGTTACTTCAGATAATGTAAAAGACAGCTCCATTGTTGGTTGTCACATGTTTTTGATATTACGATTTTAAAGGAAAATTTAATTTTTGCCGGCAGTGTCTGATAACCATGTAAAAATGTTTGGTTGTTTTATTTATTTTTATAATTTATTATTTCCTGAAACCTTCTATCACTCAAATTTGTTTAATTCCATGATGTATTGTTTTATACTTTTATCCTTTTACCCTAGCAGAACATCATGCCGCGGCAGGCTGGGTTTGCGGGAGCTTCCATTGCGGGTGCTGCCATTGCCATGTTTACAGTTCCGATGATCAACACAACAGCGAATGTTAAGGCTAATTTAAGATGCATTTTAGTTTATGATGAATATGTTACTTAACACAATTTTCTTATACTGAGACACTTAGTTAATGTAGAGCTATTTAAATATATTTTGAGCATATCAATTTTACTTATATGTTCAAAATGAAATTTAAACACCTTAGTTAATCATATTAGCAATGCTGAAAGCACGCAACGATAGTGTTATGTAAGCGAAATATCTTTGGCTGAAATCTTTAATATTACTCATGTAAGCTCGTAGACCCATACCTTTCACCAACTCACATACCAAACACAATTTAAAATAATACTAAAATTAATTCTTTTAAAGACAAAAACACTAACAAATACTTGTTAACATAAGCAATAATTAAAAACATTTTAGCACATTACGAATTATTTGTTAGACAATTAATTGTTGTCAACAAGTCTTAAAAGTATTTCACAATGAAACATTGGAATATGCTATAAATGAGCTGCTTAAAAGTATGCAACAATTTACTTCAATTAAACACTATTGCAACAAATAATGATTCCAAAAAAATATTTCTCCGAAACAGCTAAAAACTTACATACACAATTTGATGCAACTCACAAAGATTTCTCAAATTTAAAAACAAAGATTTATTGCACATTCAATGGTTTCACATTGCAAAATGCAAAATGAACAATCAAACAAGCAGAAGCAGACACACACACTTGTAAGTTAAGTATAAAATACTATCAAAATGATTTTGTTGCCTCTTCAATATGCAATACAAAACTTCACACATGTCATCATTAAAATTGGAAACTCATGGTAGTTTGAAGTAGAAACAATGGTTGAACCACAACAACTTCATACGCAAAGTGGTGTTACTTTTGCGTGAGCAGTTTCTTTTTGTACAAGTAATTTTTGGAGGTTAATTCAGATAATGTAAAAGATAGTTCCATTGTTTATTGTTACTTATTTTTAATACATCGTTAATAAATTAACCTTTTAAAAATAACTAGCCGAAACGCTAATATATTGAATATCTGAGAAGACCAATCGCTTGTATATTTTTTATTTTACTATTTATTACTTCCTTTATTCCTTTATTATTCATTCCGTCATATTTCATATTAATTGTTTCACTTTTATCCTGCCTTTCTAGCACCTGCATTTTTAGGATCTGCCGTTTCAGCCACAGTTTCCAGATTCATGTTTGCAAATCAATATCCCTGGCGGGGATGCCATTGCCAAGTTTATAGTTCCGATGATCAACACAACAGCGAATGTTAAGGCCAATTTTAGATGCATTTTAGTTTATGATGAATTTGTTACTTCAAAAGATTTTCTTATACTGAGGCACTGAGTTAATGTAAAGCTACTTAAATATATTTTGAGCATGACAATTTTATTTATATGTTCAAAATGAAATTTTAACACCTTAGTTAATCATATTAGCAATGCTGAAAGCACGCAACAATATTGTTATGTAAGCGAAATATCTTCAGCTAAAAATATTAATATTCCTCACGTTAGCTCACAGGCTCATGCCTTCCACCAACTCACATACCAAACACAATTAAAAATAATACTAAAATGAATGCTTCTAAAGATAAAAACACCAAAAAATACTTATTAACATAAGCAATAATTAAAAACAATTTAGCAGTTTACGAATTAATTGTTAGACAATTAATTGTTGTCAACAAGTTTTAAAAGTATTTCATAATGAAACATTGGAATATGCTATTAATGAGCTGCTTAAAAGTATGCAACAATTTACTACAATTAAATACTATTGCAACAAACAATGATTCCAAAAAACTTTTTCTCCGAAGCAGTTAAAAAACGTACATACATATACAATTTGATGCAACTCACAAAGATTTCTCAAAGTTTATCTTAAAAATTGCTTGCAGAGTGCAAATTTATTCCACATTCAATGGTTTCATGTACATGTCGGCATTAAAATTGGAAACTCATGGTAGTTGAAAGTAGAAACAATAGTTGAACCACAACAACTTTATACACAAAGTGCTTTTGCTTTTGCGAGAGCAAATTTTTTTGTACAAGTAATTTTTGGAGGTTAATGCTGACAATGTAAACGACAGTTCCTTTGTTGTTTGTTTTTGATACAACGATTAAAAAGGAATATTTTAATTTTTACCAGCCCGGATGTTTATATATAAGACATCTGATAAGACCCATGTACAAATGCTTGGTTGTTTTATTTATTTTTATAACTTATTATTTCTTGGAATTTTTTATCACTCATGTTTTTTTAATTCCATGATGTATTATTTTATACTTTTATTCTTTTATCCTAACAGAGCTTGGCGCGGCAAAGTGGGTTTAAGAGAGCTTCCATTGCGGGTGCTGCCGTTGCTATGTTTACAGTGCCAATGATCAACACAATAGCGAATGTCAAGGCCAATTTCAGATGCATTTTAGTTTATGATGAATTTGTTACTTAACAAAATTTTCTTATACTGAGGCACTGAGTTAATGTAGAGCTATTTATATATATTTTGAGCATGTCAATTTTACTTATACGTGAATAATACATTAGGAAAAATTAGACCTTGAACATTTTAGACAATGGAACAAAGTGTTTAGATTAGATTATCAAAGTGCCACTGGCCCATGATCGTAAAATACTTTAAAAAATATTTTGTTGCTTCATCAATATGCAATACAGAACTACACACGTGTTATCATTAAAATTGGAAACTCATGGTAGTTAAAAGTGGAAACAACAGTTGATTTGAAATAGAATGGTGGTTTTTAAGGAATTTTGGATAATATTCATACATATATTCTACTCACATGCATAGACAATGCCGCAAATTAACATGACAATGAGGAAAACGAGAACTCGCTCATCAATTTGTGTAATCACAGCCAAAATGTAATTCAATGAAGTGTCAAAATCTGCAACTTTTCGCTTCGACACGTGCTCATTTTCATTCACATTCTGTGGCATCAATTCAATGCTTGTGTTACTATCATTTAATGTTGTTGTTGTTGCCGTTGATGTTGATATAGTTGTTGGTATGTCAGCTGCGTGGCGTTTGATAGCTTCCGTCAGATTGAACACTTCATCACGTGCTGCCACAGCTGGCTCTGATGACTCTGGTGCTTCTAATACATCGATACGCTGGTGTTGATAATGTGTTGGCAGATAGTTCTGATAGTTCTGATATTCTGACTGTCTTGGCTCTTGACGCGCTTCATTATGTTGGTTGTGATGATTATGATGAAGATGATGATGATGTGGTCTATAGGAATGATGTTGCTGCTGAGCATGATAATAATGCTGCTGCTGATGAGCATGGTGATCATTCTGGTCATGATGTTGTCGACGTTGTTGTTTTTCGCTTTCAGCTGTGACAACGTCCACGATACGTTCGCCTTCATAGTTTGTCATTTGCGCCGCATCGCGTTTACTTTTCAATCTTCGGTATCTGCAGTTGAATAAATAGCATGAAATATAAATAAAAATGTTCTTATATTAATACAGAAATATGTGCGCTTCCTGGTAGCGAAAACAAATCTAAATGTAAATTGTTAGCATATTTGTCGCATGCCATGCCAAATAAAATGAAATGAAATGAGATGAGTTCTGTTTGCCGCAACAGGCAGGACACTGATTCGCATTTCAAACTGCCTTGTGAGTTGACTTGTCGTCTGCTTTTTTTTGTAATTTTGATTATGCTGAAATTGCATTTGAGCATGACACAAAGTAGTTCATGTATTTTCATTTCAACAGGCGTAAATGACAATTTGTAAAATTTACTGGAATCGAGTGGCAAAGCATGAAATTGTCTCTTTGATCAAAGCACTTACTTCAATGCTAATTTAATTTCATTTTAACATTTTTAAACTTTACAATTTTTGCCAACGTTTCTTTTTTTCTTTATTTCTTTTATGCACAGAAATTATTTTCGCTGCATACTTTTTGGCACCATTTGACCATTTTTGCATGACTTTAATGTTGAAATAAGTTTTTTTGAAATAATTTTGCTAGCAATACATTTGTTAATGTGAAATCGTATATTAAATTCCACATGGCGTATGCGCTTTATTAATATATGAACATTTTGGCAGCAACTGTTTGTGAAACAAACTTTTAGCAACATTTGTGTGTGTGTGTGTGTGTGTGTGTGCCTATGCATGTTGTGTGTGTATCTGTGTACTATAGTCGTGCATAATAAAGATGCCAATCCAATGTAAACTCACCTTGAACGCTTATATCGATGCTTGTGTATACGTCGATAATGTTTACGTTTCTGTCTACGTTTGAAAGCCGACAACGTTGAAACAATCGATTGCGGCGCATTATCAACATCATCATCATAATCGTCATGAGCAGGCCTACCATCACCATCAGCACCACCCCCACCACCACCAATATTAACGTCATCTGCATGAAAACCGTATGCGGGCATGGGCTCAGCGGCATAGCTGGCAACAAAACCACGAAAATCAGTTGGCAACTTTTCATTGTCGACAAACTTTTTGCTACGCGCAATTTTCTGACCAATTTGTGCGCCATTCGCGTTTATTGTTAATGATGATGGCGATGGCGGCGGTCGCAGTGGAAACGGCAGCGTCGGCCTACGGTGATAACTCATTTCCGCAAAAGGCGCTTTAACCTTGTCAACATGCGCCGTTGTCGTCTTCATCGTTGTTGAAGTCCAATTCAAAGTCGTCGACATTGTGGTCGTCTTCGTCGTCGACGTCGTCGTTGCTGTTGTTGTATTCAAATTGGCAAAAGTTTCCACGTTTGTTATTGTTACTGTTGCAGGCAGCACAAAGTTTTGCCGCAAGTGAAGCGTTGTAAAGACAATATGCGCAGAGGATAGCGAAAGTATAAGGACGAGCAATAGCGCCAGAATGTGCGTCGTATTGCTCTGATTCATGCGCAGAAAATAACGTTGATAGAGCATTTCCACCTGTCAAAGTCACAAAGTAAATCGTTATTAAAACTTATGAGTTATAGTTGAAAACTATCTGTGCATGTGTGTCTGTGTGAGTGGGTGGGCGAACATTCAATAAAGTAACCTTTCGGTAATTGTCAAAGCTGCCAATTAGGTTAAAACATTTAAGTAGCTCAACCAAAATTTTAAACTTTCACTACTTCGCTCAACCTTAACTATGCCACGCGACTGATTATGCTATCATGCTTTGCCCGAGGCTTGGCACGAGTGTCCAACCGCAGTTGGATAGCATCACGTGCCACGTCACCATCGCTTGTCTTAGCATGGCTTGGCTTATCGTCGAGTCTCATAAATAAAGCACATTTTATAAACGTTGCGTTGCCGGGCAAAGTGATTATGCTGGACTTTCTTTAAAAGCTGCTTTCACTTTTATGGCCAACAAAATATACAACAACGCTAAAAAGACGTTCAGCTTGCTTGAGTGCGGATTTGTTCGGTTAGAAGCATAAAGTGGCAATAATAGTTACATTTAAACCTTCACAAAAGACTCAACTATTTTCAAAATAGTATAAAATGTAACTGACAAATTTTTACACACTAAAATACAAATTAACAAACTTACCTGTAAATTTTTAAACTGATGTGTTGAACATAAGCGTAAAATGACGCGATTCAAGCGGAACCAAAATGATATTGAAGGACTCACAGCGCCCGTGGTGCTCAAATTAGCCTCGATATTACGTGACTCACCGGTCTCGGAGTCTGTAATTTCAACAAAAACAAAAACATAATTACATAAATAAACAACAAAGTTTGAAAAAGCTTAGCGAGAATGTGTAAATTTGTTGACAGCACAAATTAAAGCATATGAAAGTAACATGAAACCAAAAGCGCTAAACCAGAAACCAAAGTGTAGTAAATCTCTGCGAAAAATATGCATTAGTTGACAAAACAAACACACACGCAAATAAGCAAACGCGCACACACACACATCCACATACACACCCATAAACAAGCGCAAATAGCGACTAACAGCGGAAGAACGTTTGTCATACAGGTGAGCATAAGAAGAAGAGCCAGAGATTTCATGTGTGTGTGTGTGTGTGTGTGTGTGAACAAAATGTCAACTTTCAATGCAGCAACAGCGCAACAGAGGCAAGAGCACAACCGCAGAGGCTAACATTGCTGAAATTAATTATACTGCGGTCTCGTTTGCCATGCAACAACAGACACAGACACAGACAGCAACACAGGCACAAACACAGGCACAGGCTTAAACACAAACACAGGCACGGACATGGACACTTGGCCACGTTACACGACAACAGACACAGACAGAACGTGGACAGAGGCTACCAAAATAGACACACTGCTGGCGTGAGATGGCGCTACAATAAGTGGCTGCGAGTGAAAGAGAGGCAGGCTTAAATGCAAATATGATTGAGAGACAGACAAGTTGTTGTTATATGCTAATCATAATGTAGCAACAGTTGCCATTGTCTCATTGTTGTTGTTGTTGCTCGATACATGCTTGGTTGACTACAGCTGCTTGCAGCTTGTTGTTGCTGCTCGTTGTCTATCTCAGCTTCAAGTTGTTGTAGTTGCATCGAAGCGTCGACAATGCCGCAATGCTGCTAATTCCATTACGAGTAACTCAAAATCTTCTTATGCATTCACATGTGTTGTGGCAATCTTTGTTGCTTTGGTGCTGTTGGATTTTAGTTTGATTTGAGAAATTTCGTTTTTCACAACTCTTTCACTGTTGACATGTATTTTAATGTTTGCCATTCAATGCATGTGCAGGTAAACTGCAATGTCATTGCTGAGTCGAGTATATTTCATTTAGCTTTGCAACAATTGTTAACCTTCATTAGCACAACTCATGCATACAAATGCAAAAAGCCATTTCATTAGCATTTGATGCGGCAATAAATATTGAAGCCATGCTTAAAGCACAGCACAGCACAGCTTAGTCATTTCATTGGGGGATTTGTCTTGTGTCTTGTGTGCGCTTAGTTTTGCTTATATTAGCTTTAGATTTAATTTGAGCAACATGGTTTCATTTGCATAGTACAAGACTTGCATGCAAGTCAGTTGAAAGAAGATGCTTTCACTTCAAATTTTTGGCATTTTAATTTATTACAAATATTATAAAATCAGCTTTAAAATTGCTTTGAGGAAACCAATAAAAATTTAATTTCTTTCAACATTTAAGCTTATTGAGTGAACAGCGCTCTCACTTCCACTTATGTATGATAACTTGACACAAGTCATTGTACAATAAATGGAAACAAGTCTATGCATGTGTGAGTTATCTCAATAAAAACTAATTTCCAACAGACAAAAATGTCAAAAAAATAAGAAGAAAATGTCAGCATTTGAATGAAGTCAACGACGATTTTCAATTTAAATCATTGAGCAGTGAGACCGTTAACAAAGTATATAAATTGACTCTCAGAACCATACCCACACCATGTTCACATCCTTTTGTTCACACACACTCACACACACACACAACGCCAACACAAACAAGAATGTTATTTGCGTCAATAAATAAATTCCATACGTGATTATGTAAATTTGCATAAATACATAAGCGAACAACAACAGTTCTAACAATGCTGACAACATTGAAGATGAGCAACGAACAAGCATACAAAATAGTATAAAAAAAAATAAGTAATTTGAATAAAATATAATCCGAGATAACCGCAAAAAAATGTCGCATCATATTTCGTTTACGCGTTGGCAAACCAAACGCAAAGAAAAGACGAAACGTATCGAAACGAAACGAAAAAAAACGAAGAGAAGTAAAAAGTAACAGCAAATAAACCAAAAAAAAAATGTCGTAAAAACGCATACAAATGCCATAAAGCAAAATGATAGAAAAAAATATTCAATGTGACAGTGACAATAAACATGTGACAGACATGCAGACGAAGCAGAATCACAAACGCGGCAAAATGCGTACACGTGCAAACACACACAGCACAAACGACCCACGCACGCATACACACAGACAGCCGGCGAGGACAGACAGTACAACGGCAGCATAAATTTGATTGTTGTAGTTTTGCTCTATAAGCTTCATTCGCTCGGCGATTGTATATTTTTGTCTATAAGTTTTTTGCACATGACCACACACATACAAATGCAAATGCTCAATTTTCGCGCTCGGCTTCATTCAACTCGCATTTATTTTCTATCAGTTCACAGCACAAAAAAATAGTAGCGAAAATTTGAAACAAATTTACAACATTTTCATTATTTTTTAATATTTTTAATTTGCACATTTACAAATGTATGAAACATGACGCTTCTCTACTTACTTTGTTGCTGCAAGAGGTGCGCTTCATCGCGCTGATAGACCATGGGACTGTGGCACGTTGAACTCGAGTTTGTCGAATCCATTGACTCGTCAATGTTGCAGCGTGTTATACCCGCCTGAAATTATGCAATTATAAATAATATTTTGGTTATATTTTTTTTATATTTTATATACAGCAGAACTTCCGCAATCTGGACAATCGATTATTTGAACTCTCACATTTGTTATATTGCAATTTTATAAAGTAAATAAAAATAAAATTCCGCAATCTTGTTTATTCACTATTTCGACCACTGCCTGGTTGCTAAATGTCTGAATTATTGAAAATATAATCTAAATTTTTTTTATATTCAAACCTGTGATTTCTCGCTAAGCCTCTTCTATCTTTAAAACTTTCTTAAAGCATCTTTTTGGAACTAAAATTCTTTTCATGCTATTTTATGCAATCAACTAAATTTAATTGCTTCATTCTACCATAGCTCAACTTATACCTGCGCTCTTCGAACTCAAACTAAATTTTCCAAGCCACGCATTGTTGTCGGTGCAAACAAGTTGTGTCTTATTGAAATTTATCTGTTTGATTTCTATTTGATTAAGGCCGCATTGAAATAATGCGACAAACTTCGAACAACTTGAATAAACTTATCGGAGCATTCAACGCCGTCACACAACAATGAATTTCGTTTATCAGCGCAGTTGCTTCATTTGGCACTCGCTCATTCGCTCATTCATTCATTTGCTCGTTCATTTAAGTTTCAATTTGAAATTCAGCGATTTTGATTCGCCTACGTTCGATTTCTGCCAGTTCGCACAACTGTGCACAAATGCACCGCCAGCAACTAAAGCAATTCCCCAGTCTATTCCCCAGAACACAGCCACCCACATATGTGGCAATTGTCGCACTTTAAAGTGGCCGCTTGCAGCTGTGAATGTGCGTGCACTCAAGCATACAGGAGTGGGTGTCTGTGCTTGTTGACACTGCAGACCGAATACACGTTTGATGGCTTTAGCCCACAGCTGCCTTTCGCACAGCAAAGGTGTTAACGTTTTGTCAAACGGCATTGAAGCGAGTATAAAATCGCCAAGTGGCAAACTATTTAAATCGGAAAATCGCAACGTGTCAAGTGTGCTTTCATAAAGTTTTCATGTCTTTGTGGATTTTCACTCATTCTTTTTGCTGTGCGAATTCTACGCTCGATTTCGATTTCCATTTCGCTGTTGTTCGGCAAAGCAATTAAATTTAATAGCTGTTCGTTTTGCTGCTTATTGTGAAATCGAATTAAATATTTAAATCTGTGCGGCACATGAAGTGAAAAACAAATTGCATGCTGGGCAAACGGTCGCCAGTGGGCGGTTGCGGTATCTATTTTGCTAGTGAATTAATTGCCACTAAAGTTTTGGCACCCGCGGTGTGCTACGTGCTCCGTGCTACACCTTGTGCCTTCGCACGCTCACTCACTTGGACAGGCACTTGAACTCACCGCAATTAAACTGCTGCTAACCATTGCCTTGCCACCCTTGGAACTTGTATTGAAATGTTCGATCACTTCCCAATTCGATTTCTTTGGCGTTGATGGCTGTGTTGTGCCACCGCTGGCGCCCCCAGCTGACGACGCGCCACCACCAGTTGCCTGTTGTTGTTGTTGCTGCTGCTGCTGTTGCATTGCCAGGGCACTTGATGACTGTCCAGGGACTTGTAATTCCATCGAGGCTTGCCTGCCGCTGCCGGACTGTTTTAATGAAGCAGAACGACTAAAAAATTTCTTCGTCTTTGTGTGCTCCTATTAAGTGAAAGCAAAGTTAAATGAAAATGAAGATTTCCAATTGGCATAAAATTGTCTGCACACTAAATTAACTTACATCTTTGCTGCTGCCGGCGCTGCTAACGCCACTAACGCCGCCACCATGTCGCATGCCGCGCAATGACAGGCGCTTAGACCAATCGCGCTTCTGGCTCTCCGAGGAGAGCGAACGAAAGATGTGCGTCGATTGGGATGAAGATGTCACGGACATTTTGCATTGAAATTGAGTTTGAGATTAAGCTGTAAAGAAGAAAATCAAAATGAAAATGAAAATGAAAATAGTGTTGAATGTGAGAAAAACGCAAGAATTTCAACGTCAGTAATTTAGCTGGTTTAACGTTGCGTATGATTTATATTATCTTTTGGGGAGAAAAATTACTTGAAAATTGTTTTAAATGAAAAAATAAGCAGCGAAATCACAAAAAAGTGCTCGCGTAAACGAAGCGTATGATTAATATTATTTGCTTCATATAATTCCACAAAATCACTTATACAACATGTAAGCCAAATGATTTTATGAAATTTTTTGCTTAAAAGTAAACATGCATAATTTTTTCAAAAGCAAGACTGTTAATGTATGTGTTGAGGTACGAAGTGAAAACCATCATTTCTCTAACATTTATTAACAGTCTTAAGTGCCTCATGAGTAAGCTTCGAAAAATGTTCAAGGATGTAGAAAACGAAATGAAACAAAAAATTACTGCAAATAATTGCTAAAATATTGAAATGGCAAGAATTTTTCCATTACACTACTCAATGCGCTAATTTTGCAGAATAAATTGCCAATTTGTCGATTTCAACATTGAAAACAATTTTGCTTAACAAAACTGAACTCGAACATTTCGTGCGCTGTCAAATTTGAAAACGAAAGACGCGCCAACAAATATTGAAAAACAAAACAAAAAAAAGCGCCTACCAAGAAACAAAAGCGAAGAATCCAATAAGCATTAAGCAAACATAAATTTCCAAAAACGAACCAATCAGACTCACGATTTGGCTAACTGCCGAACTGTTTGTCTTACTCACTGACTCACTGACTGTCGCTCTGTCTGTCTGCCAATCCGCACACATGTCTGCTTGTTAGACTATAAGTACAACCAAAACAACGGCCCACTTAAGTATGTTTTTTGTTTTCGAATATAAACTCATGCCAGACACGCAAAATGCCGTGAATGCTCCAAAAACATGAATTGGAAAATACTCATTCAATGTACAAATGAATGAAAACCCCTTTTTTTAAAAAACGAAATCGAAATCGAATTTTTTTTAAATACAATAAAAAAAAAAACAAAGTGTGCCAAATGAAAACAAACACCTACAAGCAGACACCCACACACACACACACATACATGTACAGTTAAATGCACACTTGGCCGTTTCAAGCAGTCGCCAAAGGCATTCACTCAGTCAGTTTGGCTGCCAGGCTGAAAGGCATAGCGAGGCAAGACAAGGCAGACGGCTTTGGCTTTGCGTTGTTTGGCCGCCGTCGGCAACTGTCGCCATAAATATGTCAAAAGCAAAATGCTATAAACAAATTTGAATGTTGCCAAAAACAGAAAACAGAAGCGCCTCCCTACAAAAACATGCACACACACGCACATATCCTTCGTATTCTGACGCTTACTCACAGCTACTTTTACATATACACACACACATTTAAATATGCTTTAAAATCGCGTATTTGTGCACTTTTTCGCAGCCACTTGAGTTTGTCTTCATTTGCTCATGCCTGGCATAGAAGGTGGAAAACTGTTACAAGCACCGAAATATTGAATTTCGCTTTGGGAACTCTCTACCAATAACGCAAAAGAAAAACATTTCGCCGCTGCCGTCACCCGCAGCCACCGCAGCCTTTGCCTCATGGCACGCTTTGCTTTAGTAAATAAATATGCCTGTGCGCTTTTACCATTTTCATGTCTTGTCTTCGATTTTTTTTCTTCTTTGTTTCGTTTTTTTTCTTGTATTCATTTGCTCAACTTTAACAAAACAACGAGCCACGTTTTTTTTCCTTTGTTATTTACAGTTTTTCTTTTTTGCTTTTTTTCTTTTTTTCTTTTGCCATTGAGCATGAATCGTGGGAAAACGACAGCATTCTTTGTTGAACATACATATTTTCTTATTGCCATAATATTGAGTGGCCTAAAAATAGCAACACGTATACACAAAATACTTCAAATTTGGACATGCTCGAACGCTCAAACTAATTTTCAATGTTTCAAGTAAAATTCTATTTATCTAATTAAAATTTTAACTGCCTAAATTGTAATTAAGGCAGCACAAACACAGACATACACGCAAGCATAAAACACACAGACACACACACACGCACACATATATACATACATACACACATATACTCGGATAGTAATTTATATCAATTTCCAATTAATGATTGGCTTACATTACTCACACTCGATTTCATTCGAGCAGTTCAGTGCCACCGCGCCTGACTTGACTCATTTGAAGGTCATTTGTGTTATGCCAGGTGAATTGATGAAATTTTAAGCATATTTAAAAGATACTTTGCCAGGAGATTTGATACGAAAATTGGACGTTGTATAATAAGTCAATGTGTGCGTGACTGAAACAATTTGAATTTTAAGTATCTTCAACAATTTGAAATTAGGAATTTTGCTTATGGAAAAGAGTTGACTGAACTTGAAGACAAAGTTGACATTTGAAGAGTGAAATGGTGGAAATTATACAAAGGAATATAAATAATAATATAGACTGAAATTTACGAAAAATATCAAAGCATGTCTAAAAGTCTTGCATTTAACAATAATTACATAAATCAACCTATTAAACAAATAATTATTCTTTTCTTCTTTGAAACAAATGTATTTCTGCCTTCGAAGGTTTCTTTAGTGTTAATTTCACTTAAAGTATACAATTTATTTCCATATGAATAAATATTCCAATGAAACCAAATACAAACAATTAATTTTCTATTGTTCTCATACTTTGATTTTGCAAAGAAAATCAAATTGGAAGTTTCAAAAACATATTTCGCTTACTGACATGAAAAGCCTTTTAAAACAACAAACAGATTTCTACTCAGACAGTTTCATTAAACATTCAAATAGCCAAACAGTCATTTATTTATTCATTTCCTTTAAATTAATTAATTTCTAAGTTATTATTTCGACAATCTTTTCGTTCTTGCAACTTACTAATTTTACGGCCGTACGATACTATCTAGCCACGACTGGCGTTGGCACGAGCGTAATTAAGCAAGTAAGTAAAATTCAATTTTCATAAAAGTACTCAAGCTCACTCTACAAAAGAAACACACACAAAAACCAAAACAATAAATCAATAAAACAACACAGAACAAAAACACAAAAAAAAAAAAAATAAAATAACAAATAAAACATCAATTATCGAAATGTGAACATTTAATGGTTTGGAAATGCATAGTTTGCGTTTGCATTGAAACGACTTCGGTCTGTTGATTAACTAATGCACACCTGGGATTTCGTACATTTTTGGCTGAAGATATTTCAAATATACCCGAAATTCACATGTGAAAACTGCGCTGGGAAATTAACGATGAGTCACAAAAGTAAAATACGAATTTCAGAATTTTTTGCTAAAGCAATCAATGAAAAAAATGTTATACTAAAATATCCAAGCTTCAACTTTAGTAACCTTTAAATAATTGCTTTAAAATAAATGTACAAAAATTCTCTCATGCTGTATTCCTCTATTAAATCTCATATCGCTCAAAACATCATTTAGTATACAGATTAGAAATTTGCGGTTTGAAGATTTCGGCTAGAAACTTTATTGCTTATTAATTATATATAAAAATGCAAATGTATGAAATTTTATCAGTCGTGGCACGCATTTAAGTTGCGGTTTCATTCACCAAAACACCCACGAAAATGTTTTTCAATCAATTTTTGCTCATGTTCAGTGAAATTTCCCATGAGTTTCATTTTCTTGAAATTTCTGTTCAAGTCTTAAGAGCTTTAAGCAAATACATATATGCCATTAACATTAATTTGCTTGCCTGCACACTTTTCACACGAATTGTACATTTTAAAATTTCACTCATATGTAACAAGTTCAAATCATTTTGTCAAAACTGTCAAAGAAATGCCAAAGCATAAAATGGCTTGTCAAAATATTGCCAAAAAGTTGAGCGCACATATTTCAACTGCTACCAAACGCCAACGCCAACGCCTACGCCAAGCAGTCAACTGGCTGACGGACTGACTGACTGACTGAGCAGAGCAAATGTTGAATAATTTACGCCTATTAAACGCTTCACACCTCAGCTCAGTTAAATGACATGAAAAAAACAACAGCAAAAAACAAAAAATAGAAGTGCCAAGCAACGCTTAAATATCCTGTTGAGCGTATTAGAGCCATAAAAGCCTAAACACATTTAACAATGAGCGGGCGCAACACGTAATAAAATAACATAATCGCCTATTGTTGATTGAATTAATTTTCATGTTTGTTGTTGTATATTTTTGATTATTTTTTGTTTTTTATTACACGTCGCTTATCATGATAGAAGAGCGTTTGTTGCACTCGCCTGTTAACATGTTCTTAATCAATGTCAAATGGTGACAATGCTGCTGCTGTTGATGACGATGATGACGTCGATGATGATGACGACAGCAGCGTTGACTGGCGCTGAGGACTAGCGAACATGTCGACATATGCCACGCTTACGCACGCCTTGACTGAGCAGCAGCAGCAGCAGACGCAGCAGTAATCGACAAACATCGACAATCTGAGCCAAAAATAAACTTATAAACACAACAACAGCAACGACGACAAGCGATAACCATGTGTGCGTAACAACATAGCATTAAACCAATGAACGGTAACTGGTTGGGCATGGTTGAGCGGGTGAGCGTTTTAACACTAAATGACGGCACGGCACAGCAAAGCCAACCAACGAAATTATTGGCACATGGGAGTTTGGCAGCCAAGCGAGCGAGTTCAATAGCAATTCATTATGTTAATGGCGCTAATGGTGAGACAACAAAATAATAACGCACTAAACAACGCAACAACATGGCAATACAACTCAACACTCAGCACTCGGTACAACAACACAAGCAACAAGTAATAAAAAAGGAACAAACATGCGATACAATATTTTGATAAGCAGATTAATGACGATATCGAAACAAACAAAATTTGCCTGATAGAACATTGAAATGAATTGTGAATTTGATGGTGGGTGGGTTGGCATAAAAGGCATGTTTGCTACAATCTGCGCTAATAATTTCGTTTGCTCAAATGATATGCGTTTTTAAAGGATTTGCTAAACATCTGCTCAACATTTATGTATGCTAAATTAAGCATAAATGCATATTTTATTCGCCTATTTGGCATCTTTGGCATATTTGCATATTTGTTTGTTTCGCTGTTTGTTTGTGTTGTTTGTTTTGGCTGATTTGGGCTGATTCAGCGACACATGTGTGCATGATTCAAAGCAACGCAACATTGATGATGACTGACACAGCGAATACATTTGACTTCAGTTCAGCTCAGTTAAGCTAAACAAGACACAAGTAAAACAAATTAAATTGACAAGCAGCATCTTAAATTCTTATTTGAATTTAAACTTTTACATGCCCAAAAATTGACAGAGTCATGTATGAGTTGCGTAAAAAAAACCATAAAGAAAAAAGTATGAGCAAAAGTATCTTAGACTTGTAACCTTTCATCTTGGCAGCATTCGCTGGCTGTCTGAGTTGTTCAAAAAGATACATTTAAGCATTTTCTCTTTGAAATTGTTAAATTGCATTGGCATACAAAAGAGTTAAGCTGATCAGACAAAAGCTTCAAATTCAAAAAAGACTGTCTTAAAACCTTCAACTTTTTTGTAATTATGAACTAATTAAGCTTGCATGGAAAAATGAAAAAATAACAACAACAACAAAAACAAGCACTTTAAGCAAATTTGCTGTAATAAACAAAAACATGAAACCATACACAAGTCAAAGCCCCTGAACTTGTGCCTTGCATGCATAAACAAATCAAAGCAAATTTCTACGAAATAAAATCAATATGCTGACGGTCTGATTTGTCTACAGACTTCCTTCCTTTACAACAGCAAATACGACAAAACAGAGATTTTGTTTTATTTTTCATTTTTCATTTTTTGTAACGCCTGCAGACAAAGGACATGCTTAGAAGGTTGACTCTTGCGCATACTCAGGCACAATAAAGTGCACAGTTCAGACGATTCAGACGAGTCAGCTCAGTTGGCTCCGTTAAGTATAGTTTAGGCATGCTGCCAAATCAGCACTTGACATTGAAATGCCAAATGGCTTGAAATTAAAAACGTGTGGCAACAAAATGAGGCGTGAAAGCGTTGCTCATGTGCAACGCAGCGAAAATCTAAAGCGCAGCAGAAAATTAATTTTAGCTTTGTGTTCACACAATGAGAACAAAATTTAAATTTTCCAGAATGCTGTACAAGAAAAAAATTCTGCTGGCCAAGCATAATAATGCGAGTATGCAACAACAACATTGCAATAATTGTAAAAATGTTGTATTGCACATGCAATTTTAAGTGCCGCCCAAAGGCAACAAAAATATACATATCCTTACATGCTTATGCGCGTGCAAGGAACACATGTCTATGTGCATGTGCTTGTGTGTGTGAGTGTGAGTGTGTGAGTTCAAGCGACCGCAAATAACGTTTTCTTGGCTTGCCACATTCTTTTTTAAGCTACTCTTTTCACATTGCTTTGCTTGCTCGCTTGCCTTCCTGTGCTTTCCTGTATTGTGTGCACTTATTCGACACGGGCAGCAGCAGCACAGGAATTACAACATTTAGCTCAACCTGCAAGCAATTCTCATACATACACATGTGTGTGTATGCATGTGCGTATGCCCGACTTCATTACATTGCTGCTGCTAACAGTTGCTGGCCTTCTACTCCTTATCCCTCGAACCACTCAGCATTCGCCACTCGTTTAAATTGCGTTTTGTTCGGTTTTGTTTCACTGCCAGCGGTTGCAGTCAAGCAGTGTGCAAAATATGAAAGCATAAAGGATAATGGATTTAAAACAAACAATAGCAAATTTCCCTCTAGTTTTTTCTACTATTTTTTACTCTGCCAATTGCCCAACCCTTCCTCTCTTTTTTGTCTCGGTTCTACTCAACTCGTTGTTGTGTTAGTCTTGTTTTAGATTTTTGCATTGTCGTGTTGCAACAATGCACCAAGTCATATATACAAGCCATGGCTTTCAATGTTGATCTGCAGGCTGTCAGGTTGGCTCATTGCCTCCTTTCATTGTTTATAATAAATGGCACACATACACACACTCACACAGAAGTATATGTGACGACACTGCAGGCTTGTATGCATGCATGTATACAACAAAGTGACTTGTCTGTCTGTCTGTCATTGGCTTAGTTAGCATGATCATGTCACAAATTAGTAGATTGTATTTTATTATTAGTTTCAATGCATATTTTTGCTTGTAGCTTTGCATATATGAGACATGTTGAAAAGCCAAACATAATTGAAGCAAACATTTTAATTAATTAATACACTTTTGAGTTTGTGAAAAGTCTTAACTTCATTGAATATTAAATTGAAAGTACTTTCTTCTTAAAATAAAAATGTTATTTATTATTTTTGCTACGCATGAGAAAAGCACAAACAATTAAGAAGAAGCAAACAAATTTTGCAATTTTCATTCCACACACAAGCGCAAAAAACATTCTTGATTGTTTTTCCAAAAAAAAACAACATAAAATAAAAGCAAAATAAAGAAACAAGTTAAACAAACTCAACGTTTCTATTAATTATTACTAAGCCAATTTTTTGTTTTGTTTTATTTTGTACTTTTTTATATACTTCTCTGTACTTTCCCATACTCATTTACGCACACTTTTCAATTACGTTCATTACTTCTTCTGTTTATTTTTGCTGTCGCTTTTCGTACATGAATTTATGTACACGAATGTGAATATTTCGCACTCATTCACTCATTCATTCATTTATTTAAATAAACATGATTTATTTTATTTTCTATCTGTTTCTGCTTCTTATTTAATTTCTATTGAAATTTATATTTTAAAATTTTTATTAACATTTGTTATTTTATACATTGACTTGTGAATTATTTGCATACATAAATTTCAACTTGTCGATTCATGCCACTTTACATTTGATTTTCTATTTTTGTGTTGTTGTTTTTGTAATTTATACTTATTTATATATGACTGTTCATGATGTATCGCATTTGATTATTTATGTGTAAACACATGTGTGTTTATGAAATATGCTTGTTTAATAAATGAACGCATGATAGAAATAATAAGAAGAATAATAACAAGAAACAACAAAGTAAAGAAGGCGGAACTCTTATTGAATATGCAACGTCCCACTGTGTGTATGAGTGATATTTCAATACTGACTTAGACACTTTTCCGTTGTGCTTATTCATGTTCGTGTCTTGTTGATGTTCGCAGCTGTTTTATGTATTTAAGTTATTATTGAAAGTGGATTTTTTTTTTTTTTTATATACATTTTGTTGTATTCTAAATAGTTTTGTGTGTATTGAAGGTGTGTATTGAAATAAGACTTGCTTAAATAGTATAAATTTGCTTTTGGCATGTGTTAAATATCATAAGAAGCAAAAAGCTGTTACTGAAACAATTAGTTTTCTAGAAAAACTGAATTCGTATGTTTCTCAAATTAAATTCTGAAAAAAACAATTCTTTAAAAAAAAACAATTTCTAAAAAAAACAAATAAATTCGCAAGTCAGCAAACAGATTCGATTTGTACGTGCCTTTGGCCGTTTTTATTGACAAACAAATATACAGAATTAATTAAATTTAAACCAATCAAATAAATAAATAAATAGCATGGAATAAAACAGAATACACACAAAAACAATAAACTTTTAATAAACTTTACTTAATAAACAATAAATATTTTCCAAAAATTTTCAAAACTTATTTGGAAAAATATATTTTCTTTAACAATTTATAAATAGTTGTGGTTTTTGTTGTTGGTTTTACTTGTCTCATGTTTATATTGTTGGTTTTGCGTGTATATTAGATTTGTTCAATGCGGTTTTCATTTATTTTTCTATTTTTCTTTTTGTTCATTTTTGTCTTATTTGGTTTGCTGAGCCAAAGCAAACAATATTTAATCAACCAAATATTTGCATATGTATTTGCATTTTGCCTTTTCGTAAACAATTTTATGCCAAAATCGATTTAAAATTTACACACAAAACATTAACAACAACAACAAAAATCATGAAACAAACAAGTAAACTGAACAAAAATGTTTATTATTGTTTAATGAAAGATTTTGCTCGCTTCTTCTCGTCTCTTTTTTTTCATTAGCATCTTCTTATACATTTTGAATTGACTCGCGGCAGCGTCAAATGCGGACAGTTTTGTTTGCACTAATGAAGGATCAAATCACAACACATACACAACTAAAATGAAGGTATGCACGTTGTTAGTATTGCATATATAATATCAAAGACATACTTTTGGGAATTAAACAGCAACAGATGAAAGCAGATAAACACACACAGCGAGCGTTGAGACAAAGGCACATGTTCGTGCAGTTGCCGCTCTGTCTGTGCTTGGCATATCAAATAAGCAAAAACGGCAAGAAGAACAAAAACAAACTATTTTAATCTGTGCTTATTGTATAGACAGCAAAGCGAATGCATACAAGCAAATTACACAATGTGATATCGAAACGTGCTCTCAAGCGACACAAGTCAAAGCGATTTGCTTTTTTATATAGAATAATCTTTTTTTTCCTTTTTCTTTTTTTAATACGATTGAATTTACTTTACACATTGGCTTGACGCTTCTGTTGTGACTTGAAGGACACTTTGTCTGTTGCTTGGCTAATGGTGACCCTGGAGAGTTAGAGGACACTGACAGAAAAAGGCGTAAATTAGAAAGTCTTTTACGCTTGACAGCCCATGTGGCGCCCGAGTTCGTGGCTACGTTTATAAGTGCCAAAAATTTCTTGAAATCCTTGAATTATTCGAACGTCGTCTGTGCTGCCAAAAAAGGAAAGTCTGAGCTTCGGCCTTGACATTGATTTAAATGGCGATAAATTGTCATTGAACTTTTAAAGCATTTCATATTAGTTGGTTGCCAATTTAAGTGAAATGCCAAACAATCTTTTACCTCTTTGCAAAAAATAATATTCACTTCTCAACTACGAATTTTAAACAAATTTCAATTAAGTTAAACTTTTGTTACGCTAAACTCATTTTCAAACTTTTCGCCAACTATTTCGGCTGTCGAATTTTAATATGCAAAACCAACCAAGTACTCAAAGCAAACTCATAAAACTGCTGCTATCAAGCATATAATGGAATGTTTTGTCAGTTAAGTTTGAATATGCTGCAAGAAAAACCCCGAAAACAACTTAACTCGAACCATTTAACACTTGCGTTGAAATGAAAAACATTTCATTAATAAGCCCATTGAATGCCGCAGAGCATTTTCAAACGCCAAAAGAGTTAATATGCCAATTATCAGTTGAGTGCTTTGGGCATGCTTTGAATACAAAGAAAAAAACAACTAATGCTGATTCGCGAAAATTGGCATAATCAGAGGCACATGAGAAATAAACAGACAGTTTGGAGAATGCGGCTTTGTTCACACCTTCCTGCAGATTATATGAATCGGCGAAAGAATAAAGAGAAAAAAAATTATATAAAATAATGACAGTAATTATCAGCCAGAAACATGTACACGGTATGTGTGTGTCTGTGTGTGTGTTGCCTCATTACGTGCTACTTAATAATGTAGTATATTACAAATATTAAGTATACGCCATGTACGTAAGGCAAATGATACAGAAGGAACTGGATCTCTCCAGAATTTCTTTTACATTGCGTGTACCATAGTAAGGTTTACAACAATGGTGCCCTAATGTTAAGCATGTGGCACATGGACTTGGATCTATGCCAAGTCAGCATCGTCGCTTGCACGACTACCTTTGAAGTTGTGTTGCACCTGGTCACAAGTTTGCCCAAAGGTAAGGTCGAGGTCTAGCTACCTCTATTGTATTATGTAATTTTATTTATTTGCATTTGTAGTTTAAACCACAGCCACAGCGAAGCTCCATATATGGGCCACAACCAATGAGAGATCAGATCAAAGGTAAACCAATGATCTGGGGCTATCTCTCATTGGTTGTGGCCCATATATGGAGCTTCGCTGTGGCTGTGGTTTAAACTACAAATGCAAATAAATAAAATTACATAATACAATAGAGGTAGCTAGACCTCGACCTTACCTTTGGGCAAACTTGTGACCAGGTGCAACACAACTTCAAAGGTAGTCGTGCAAGCGACGATGCTGACTTGGCATAGATTCAAGTCCATGTGCCACATGCTTAACATTAGGGCACCATTGTTGTAAACCTTACTATGGTACACGCAATGGGAAACCTGAGAGATCCAGTTCCTTCTGTATCATTTGCCTTACGTACATGGCGTATACTTAATATTTGTAATATACTACATTATTAAGTAGCACGTAATGAGGCAACACACACACAGACACACACATACCGTGTACATGTTTCTGGCTGATAATTACTGTCATTATTTTATATAATTTTTTTTCTCTTTATTCTTTCGCCGATTCATATAATCTGCAGGAAGGTGTGAACAAAGCCGCATTCTCCAAACTGTCTGTTTATTTCTCATGTGCCTCTGATTATGCCAATTTTCGCGAATCAGCATTAGTTGTTATTTTTCTTTGTATTCAAAGCATGCCCAAAGCACTCAACTGATAATTGGCATATTAACTCTTTTGGCGTTTGAAAATGCTCTGCGGCATTCAATGGGCTTATTAATGCAAATGTTTTTCATTTCAACGCAAGTGTTAAATGGTTCGAGTTAAGTTGTTTTCGGGGTTTTTCTTGCAGCATATTCAAACTTAACTGACAAAACATTCCATTATATGCTTGATAGCAGCCAAAGTTTTATGAGTTTGCTTTGAGTACTTCCGGTTGGTTTTGCATATTAAAATTCGACAGCCGGAAATAGTTGGCGAAAAGTTTGAAAATGAGTTTAGCGTAACAAAAGTTTAACTTAATTGAAATTTGTTTAAAATTTCGTAGTTGAGAAAAGTGAATATTATTTTTTGCAAAGAGGTAAAAGATTGTTTGGCATTTCACTTAAATTGGCAACCAACTAATATGAAATGCTTTAAAAGTTCAATGACAATTTATCGCCATTTACAATCAATGTCAAGGCCAAGCTCAGACTTTCCTTTTTTGGCAGCACAGACGACGTTCGAATAATTCAAGGATTTCAAGAAATTTTTGGCACTTATAAACGTAGCCACGAACTCGGGCGCCACATGGGCTGTCAAGCGTAAAAGACTTTCTAATTTACGCCTTTTTCTGTCAGTGTCCTCTAACTCTCCAGGGTCACCATTAGCCAAGCAACAGACAAAGTGTCCTTCAAGTCACAACAGAAGCGTCAAGCCAATGTGTAAAGTATATTCAATCGTATTAAAAAAAGAAAAAGAAAAAAAAAGATTATTCTTTATAAAAAAGCAAATCGCTTTGACTTGTGTCGCTTGAGAGCACGTTTCGATATCACATTGTGTAATTTGCTTGTATGCATTCGCTTTGCTGTCTATACAATAAGCACAGATTAAAATAGTTTGTTTTTGTTCTTCTTGCCGTTTTTGCTTATTTGATATGCCAAGCACAGACAGAGCGGCAACTGCACGAACATGTGCCTTTGTCTCAACGCTCGCTGTGTGTGTTTATCTGCTTTCATCTGTTTGCTGTTTAATTCCCAAAAGTATGTCTTTGATATTATATATGCAATACTAACAACGTGCATACCTTCATTTTAGTTGTGTGTGTGTATGTGTTGTGATTTGATCCTTCATTAGTGCAAACAAAACTGTCCTTGAACTTGTATACAAAATGGCAAATAACATGCGCTAAATCAGTTGAATTGCCATGTGCCTTTTCTTGCTTTTATAGAGAGCAACCAATTCATTTGGTATTAGCGTAAATTGATGTTGATACCATGTCAAGGTTGCAAGCGCCTTGACTTTGATGCTGTACAGCGCCAAAAGAATAAAGTCAAAGTCATGTCAAGCCAAAAATAGTTAAATGAGCGCTTGAAAAAGTGTAGTGAAGTAAATAAACTGCAACATTTCGTATAACTCGACACACTCAACGCTTGACTTAAACTCAATAAAAAATAGTTTTGTGCTTTTCCTGTTTACATGCGCAAATATTTGCTTTAACGCATTTGACGCTGCCGCGAGTCGATTCGAAATGTATAAAGAAGATGCTAATGAAAAAAAAGTAACGACGAAGAAGCGAGCAAAATCTATTCATTAAACAATAATAAACATTTTTGTTCAGTTTACTTGTTTGTTTCATGATTTTTGTTGTTGTTGTTAATGTTTTGTGTGTAAATTTTAAATCGATTTTGGCATAAAATTGTTTACGAAAAGGCAAAATGCAAATACATATGCAAATATTTGGTTGATTAAATATTGTTTGCTTTGGCTCAGCAAACCAAATAAAACAAAAATGAACAAAAAGAAAAATAGAAAAATAAATGAAAACCGCATTGAACAAATCTAATATACACGCAAAACCAACAATATAAACATGAGACAAGTAAAACCAACAACAAAAACCACAACTATTTATAAATTGTTAAAGAAAATATATTTTTCCAAATAAGTTTTGAAAATTTTTGGAAAATATTTATTGTTTATTAAGTAAAGTTTATTAAAAGTTTATTGTTTTTGTGTGTATTCTGTTTTATTCCATGCTATTTATTTATTTATTTGATTGGTTTAAATTTAATTAATTCTGTATATTTGTTTGTCAATAAAAACGGCCAAAGGCACGTACAAATCGAATCTGTTTGCTGACTTGCGAATTTATTTGTTTTTTTTAGAAATTGTTTTTTTTTAAAGAATTGTTTTTTTCAGAATTTAATTTGAGAAACATACGAATTCAGTTTTTCTAGAAAACTAATTGTTTCAGTAACAGCTTTTTGCTTCTTATGATATTTAACACATGCCAAAAGCAAATTTATACTATTTAAGCAAGTCTTATTTCAATACACACCTTCAATACACACAAAACTATTTAGAATACAACAAAATGTATATAAAAAAAAAAAAAAATCCACTTTCAATAATAACTTAAATACATAAAACAGCTGCGAACATCAACAACACGAACATGAATAAGCACAACGGAAAAGTGTCTAAGTCAGTATTGAAATATCACTCATACACACAGTGGGACGTTGCATATTCAATAAGAGTTCCGCCTTCTTTACTTTGTTGTTTCTTGTTATTATTCTTCTTATTATTTCTATCATGCGTTCATTTATTAAACAAGCATATTTCATAAACACACATGTGTTTACACATAAATAATCAAATGCGATACATCATGAACAGTCATATATAAATAAGTATAAATTACAAAAACAACAACACAAAAATAGAAAATCAAATGTAAAGTGGCATGAATCGACAAGTTGAAATTTATGTATGCAAATAATTCACAAGTCAATGTATAAAATAACAAATGTTAATAAAAATTTTAAAATATAAATTTCAATAGAAATGAAATAAGAAGCAGAAACAGATAGAAAATAAAATAAATCATGTTTATTTAAATAAATGAATGAATGAGTGAATGAGTGCGAAATATTCACATTCGTGTACATAAATTCATGTACGAAAAGCGACAGCAAAAATAAACAGAAGAAGTAATGAACGTAATTGAAAAGTGTGCGTAAATGAGTATGGGAAAGTAAGGGGAGAAGAAGTATAAAAAAAAGTACAAAATAAAACAAAACAAAAAATTGGCTTAGTAATAATTAATAGAAACGTTGAGTTTGTTTAACTTGTTTCTTTATTTTGCTTTTATTTTATGTTGTTTTTTTTTGGAAAAACAATCAAGAATGTTTTTTGCGCTTGTGTGTGGAATGAAAATTGCAAAATTTGTTTGCTTCTTCTTAATTGTTTGTGCTTTTCTCATGCGTAGCAAAAATAATAAATAACATTTTTATTTTAAGAAGAAAGTACTTTCAATTTAATATTCAATGAAGTTAAGACTTTTCACAAACTCAAAAGTGTATTAATTAATTAAAATGTTTGCTTCAATTATGTTTGGCTTTTCAACATGTCTCATATATGCAAAGCTACAAGCAAAAATATGCATTGAAACTAATAATAAAATACAATCTACTAATTTGTGACATGATCATGCTAACTAAGCCAATGACAGACAGACAGACAAGTCACTTTGTTGTATGCATGCATGTATACAAGCCTGCAGTGTCGTCACATATACTTCTGTGTGAGTGTGTGTATGTGTGCCATTTATTATAAACAATGAAAGGAGGCAATGAGCCAACCTGACAGCCTGCAGATCAACATTGAAAGCCATGGCTTGTATATATGACTTGGTGCATTGTTGCAACACGACAATGCAAAAATCTAAAACAAGACTAACACAACAACGAGTTGAGTAGAACCGAGACAAAAAAGAGAGGAAGGGTTGGGCAATTGGCAGAGTAAAAAATAGTAGAAAAAACTGAGGGAAATTTGCTATTGTTTGTTTTAAATCCATTATCCTTTATGCTTTCATATTTTGCACACTGCTTGACTGCAACCGCTGGCAGTGAAACAAAACCGAACAAAACGCAATTTAAACGAGTGGCGAATGCTGAGTGGTTCGAGGGATAAGGAGTAGAAGGCCAGCAACTGTTAGCAGCAGCAATGTAATGAAGTCGGGCATACGCACATGCATACACACACATGTGTATGTATGAGAATTGCTTGCAGGTTGAGCTAAATGTTGTAATTCCTGTGCTGCTGCTGCCCGTGTCGAATAAGTGCACACAATACAGGAAAGCACAGGAAGGCAAGCGAGCAAGCAAAGCAATGTGAAAAGAGTAGCTTAAAAAAGAATGTGGCAAGCCAAGAAAACGTTATTTGCGGTCGCTTGAACTCACACACTCACACTCACACACCCATGCACATGCACATAAACATGTGTTCCTTGCACGCGCATAAGCATAAGGATATGTATATTTTTGTTGCCTTTGGCGGCACTTAAAATTGCATGTGCAATACAACATTTTTACAATTATTGCAATGTTGTTGTTGCATACTCGCATTATTATGCTTGGCCAGCAGAATTTTTTTCTTGCAGCATTCTTTAAAATTTAAATTTTCTTCTCATTGTGTGAACACAAAGCTAAAATTAATTTTCTGCTGCGCTTTACATTTTCACTGCGTTGCACATGAGCAACGTTTCAACGCCTCATTTTGTTGCCACACGTTTTTAATTTCAAGCCATTTGGCATTTCAATGTCAAGTGCTGATTTGGCAGCATGCCTAAACTATACTTAACGGAGCCAACTGAGCTGACTCGTCTGAATCGTCTGAACTGTGCACTTTATTGTGCCTGAGTATGCGCAAGAGTCAATCTTCTAAGCATGTCCTTTGTCTGCAGGCGTTACAAAAAATGAAAAATGAAAAATAAAACAAAATCTCTGTTTTGTCGTATTTGCTGTTGTAAAGGAAGGAAGTCTGTAGACAAATCAGACCGTCAGCATATTGATTTTATTTCGTAGAAATTTGCTTTGATTTGTTTATGCATGCAAGGCACAAGTTCAGGGGCTTTGACTTGTGTATGGTTTCATGTTTTTGTTTATTACAGCAAATTTGCTTAAAGTGCTTGTTTTTGTTGTTGTTGTTGTTGTTGTTGTTGTTTTTTCATTTTTCCATGCAAGCTTAATTAGTTCATAATTACAAAAAAGTTGAAGGTTTTAAGATACATTTTTTGGCGTCTTTTTTGAATTTGAAGCTTTTGTCTGATCAGCTTAACTCTTTTGTATGCCAATGCAATTTAACAATTTCAAGAGAAAATTCTTAATGTATCTTTTTGAACAACTCAGACAGCCAGCGAATGCTGCCATTGAAAAGTTATGAGTCTAAGAACTTTTGCTCATACTTTTTCTTTATTGTTTTTTTTTTTTGCGCAACTCATACATGACTCTGCCAATTTATGGGCATGTAAAAGTTTAAATTCAAATAAGAATTTAAGATGCTGCTTGTCAATTTAATTTGTTTTACTTGTGTCTTGTTTAGCTTTACTGAGCTGAAGTCAACTCAAATGTATTCGCTGTGTCAGTCATCATCAATGTTGCGTTGCTTTGAATCACTTAAGCCAAAAACAACAAAACGTTAATGAATTAATTTACACTAACACATGCGCACATGTGTCGCTGAATCAGCCCAAATCAGCCAAAACAAACAACACAAACAAACAGCGAAACAAACAAATATGCAAATATGCCAAAGATGCCAAATAGGCGAATAAAATATGCATTTATGCTTAATTTAGCATACATAAATGTTGAGCAGATGTTTAGCAAATCCTTTTAAAACGCATATCATTTGAGCAAACGAAATTATTAGCGCAGATTGTAGCAAACATGCCTTTTATGCCAACCCACCCACCATCAAATTCACAATTCATTTCAATGTTCTATCAGGCAAATTTTGTTTGTTTCGATATCGTCATTAATCTGCTTATCAAAATATTGTATCGCATGTTTGCTCCTTTTTTATTACTTGTTGCTTGTGTTGTTGTACCGAGTGCTGAGTGTTGAGTTGTATTGCCATGTTGTTGCGTTGTTTAGTGCGTTATTATTTTGTTGTCTCACCATTAGCGCCATTAACATAATGAATTGCTATTGAACTCGCTCGCTTGGCTGCCAAACTCCCATGTGCCAATAATTTCGTTGGTTGGCTTTGCTGTGCCGTGCCGTCATTTAGTGTTAAAACGCTCACCCGCTCAACCATGCCCAACCAGTTACCGTTCATTGGTTTAATGCTATGTTGTTACGCACACATGGTTATCGCTTGTCGTCGTTGCTGTTGCCGTTGCCGTCGTTGCTGTTGTTGTGTTTATAAGTTTATTTTTGGCTCAGATTGTCGATGTTTGTCGATTACTGCTGCCTCTGCTGCTGCTGCTGCTCAGTCAAGGCGTGCGTAAGCGTGGCATATGTCGACATGTTCGCTAGTCCTCAGCGCCAGTCAACGCTGCTGTCGTCATCATCATCGACGTCATCATCGTCATCAACAGCAGCAGCATTGTCACCATTTGACATTGATTAAGAACATGTTAACAGGCGAGTGCAACAAACGCTCTTCTATCATGATAAGCGACGTGTAATAAAAAACAAAAAATAATCAAAAATATACAACAACAAACATGAAAATTAATTCAATCAACAATAGGCGATTATGTTATTTTATTACGTGTTGCGCCCGCTCATTGTTAAATGTGTTTAGGCTTTTATGGCTGTAATACGCTCAACAGGATATTTAAGCGCTGCTTGGCACTTCTATTTTTTTGTTTTTTGCTGTTGTTTTTTTTCATGTCATTTAACTGAGCTGAGGTGTGAAGCGTTTAATAGGCGTAAATTATTCAACATTTGCTCTGCTCAGTCAGTCAGTCAGTCCGTCAGCCAGTTGACTGCTTGGCGTAGGCGTTGGCGTTGGCGTTTGGTAGCAGTTGAAATATGTGCGCTCAACTTTTTGGCAATATTTTGACAAGCCATTTTATGCTTTGGCATTTCTTTGACAGTTTTGACAAAATGATTTGAACTTGTTACATATGAGTGAAATTTTAAAATGTACAATTCGTGTGAAAAGTGCGCAGGCAAGCAAATTAATGTTAATGGCATATATGTATTTGCTTAAAGCTCTTAAGACTTGAACAGAAATTTCAAGAAAATGAAATTCATGGGAAATTTCACTGAACATGAGCAAAAATTGATTGAAACACATTTTCGTGGGTGTTTTGGTTTATGAAACCGCAACTTAAATGCGTGCCACGACTGATAAAATTTCATACATTTGCATTTTTATATATAATTAATAAGCAATAAAGTTTCTAGCCGAAATCTTCATACCGCAAATTTCTAATCTGTATACTAAATGATGTTTTGAGCGATATGAGATTTAATAGAGGAATACAGCATGAGAACATTTTTTTTAAATTATTTTAAAGCAATTATTTAAAGTTTACTAAAGTTGAAGCTTGGATATTTTAGTAAAATATTTTTTTCATTGATTGCTTTAGCAAAAAATTCTGAAATTCGTATTTTACTTTTGTGACTCATCGTTAATTTCCCAGCGCAGTTTTCACTTGTGAATTTCGGGTATATTTGAAATATCTTCAGCCAAAAATGTACGAAATCCCAGGTGTGCATTAGTTGATCAACAGGCCGAAGTCGTTTCAATGCAAACGCAAACTATGCATTTCCAAACCATTAAATGTTCACATTTCGATAATTGATGTTTTATTTGTTATTTTATTTTTTTTTTTTTTGTGTTTTTGTTCTGTGTTGTTTTATTGATTTATTGTTTTGGTTTTTGTGTGTGTTTCTTTTGTAGAGTGAGTTTGAGTACTTTTATGAAAATTGAATTTTACTTACTTGCTTAATTACGCTCGTGCCAACGCCAGTCGTGGCTAGATAATCTTGTACGGCCGAAAAATTAGTAAGTTGCAAGAACGAAAAGATTGTCGAAATAACAAATCAGAAATTAATTAATTTGAAGGAAATGAATAAATAAATGACTGTTTGGCTATTTGAATGTTTAATGAAACTGTCTGAGTAGAAATCTGTTTGTTGTTTTAAAAGGCTTTCCATGTCAGTAAGCGAAATATGTTTTTGAAACTTTCAATTTGATTTTCTTTGCAAAATCAAAGTATGAGAACAATAGAAAATTAATTGTTTGTATTTGGTTTCATTAGAATATTTATTCATATGGAAATAAATTGTATACTTTAAGTGAAATTAACACTAAAGAAGCCTTCGTAGGCAGAAATACATTTGTTTCAAAGAAGAAAAGAACAATTATTTGTTTAATAGGTTGATTTCTGTGTAATTATTCTTAAATGCAAGACTTGTAGACATGCTTTGATATTTTTCGTAAATTTCAGTCTATATTATTATTTATATTCCTTTGTATAATTTCCACCATTTCACTCTTCAAATGTCAACTTTGTCTTCAAGTTCAGTCAACTCTTTTCCATAAGCAAAATTCCTAATTTCAAATTGTTGAAGATACTTAAAATTCAAATTGTTTCAGTCACGCACACATTGACTTATTATACAACGTCCAATTTTCGTATCAAATCTCCTGGCAAAGTATCTTTTAAATATGCTTAAAATTTCATCAATTCACCTGGCATAACACAAATGACCTTCAAATGAGTCAAGTCAGGCGCGGTGGCACTGAACTGCTCGAATGAAATCGAGTGTGAGTAATGTAAGCCAATCATTAATTGGAAATTGATATAAATTACTATCCGAGTATCTGTGTGTATGTATGTATATATGTGTGCGTGTGTGTGTGTCTGTGTGTTTTATGCTTGCGTGTATGTCTGTGTTTGTGCTGCCTTAATTACAATTTAGGCAGTTAAAATTTTAATTAGATAAATAGAATTTTACTTGAAACATTGAAAATTAGTTTGAGCGTTCGAGCATGTCCAAATTTGAAGTATTTTGTGTATACGTGTTGCTATTTTTAGGCCACTCAATATTATGGCAATAAGAAAATATGTATGTTCAACAAAGAATGCTGTCGTTTTCCCACGATTCATGCTCAATGGCAAAAGAAAAAAAGAAAAAAAGAAAAACTGTAAATAACAAAGGAAAAAAAAACGTGGCTCGTTGTTTTGTTAAAGTTGAGCAAATGAATACAAGAAAAAAAACGAAACAAAGAAGAAAAAAAATCGAAGACAAGACATGAAAATGGTAAAAGCGCACAGGCATATTTATTTACTAAAGCAAAGCGTGCCATGAGGCAAAGGCTGCGGTGGCTGCGGGTGACGGCAGCGGCGAAATGTTTTTCTTTTGCGTTATTGGTAGAGAGTTCCCAAAGCGAAATTCAATATTTCGGTGCTTGTAACGGTTTTCCACCTTCTATGCCAGGCATGAGCAAATGAAGACAAACTCAAGTGGCTGCGAAAAAGTGCACAAATACGCGATTTTAAAGCATATTTAAATGTGTGTGTGTATATGTAAAAGTAGCTGTGAGTAAGCGTCAGAATACGAAGGATATGTGCGTGTGTGTGCATGTTTTTGTAGGGAGGCGCTTCTGTTTTCTGTTTTTGGCAACATTCAAATTTGTTTATAGCATTTTGCTTTTGACATATTTATGCCGACAGTTGCCGACGGCGGCCAAACAACGCAAAGCCAAAGCCGTCTGCCTTGTCTTGCCTCGCTATGCCTTTCAGCCTGGCAGCCAAACTGACTGAGTGAATGCCTTTGGCGACTGCTTGAAACGGCCAAGTGTGCATTTAACTGTACATGTATGTGTGTGTGTGTGTGGGTGTCTGCTTGTAGGTGTTTGTTTTCATTTGGCACACTTTGTTTTTTTTTTTATTGTATTTAAAAAAAATTCGATTTCGATTTCGTTTTTTAAAAAAAGGGGTTTTCATTCATTTGTACATTGAATGAGTATTTTCCAATTCATGTTTTTGGAGCATTCACGGCATTTTGCGTGTCTGGCATGAGTTTATATTCGAAAACAAAAAACATACTTAAGTGGGCCGTTGTTTTGGTTGTACTTATAGTCTAACAAGCTTATTGGATTCTTCGCTTTTGTTTCTTGGTAGGCGCTTTTTTTTGTTTTGTTTTTCAATATTTGTTGGCGCGTCTTTCGTTTTCAAATTTGACAGCGCACGAAATGTTCGAGTTCAGTTTTGTTAAGCAAAATTGTTTTCAATGTTGAAATCGACAAATTGGCAATTTATTCTGCAAAATTAGCGCATTGAGTAGTGTAATGGAAAAATTCTTGCCATTTCAATATTTTAGCAATTATTTGCAGTAATTTTTTGTTTCATTTCGTTTTCTACATCCTTGAACATTTTTCGAAGCTTACTCATGAGGCACTTAAGACTGTTAATAAATGTTAGAGAAATGATGGTTTTCACTTCGTACCTCAACACATACATTAACAGTCTTGCTTTTGAAAAAATTATGCATGTTTACTTTTAAGCAAAAAATTTCATAAAATCATTTGGCTTACATGTTGTATAAGTGATTTTGTGGAATTATATGAAGCAAATAATATTAATCATACGCTTCGTTTACGCGAGCACTTTTTTGTGATTTCGCTGCTTATTTTTTCATTTAAAACAATTTTCAAGTAATTTTTCTCCCCAAAAGATAATATAAATCATACGCAACGTTAAACCAGCTAAATTACTGACGTTGAAATTCTTGCGTTTTTCTCACATTCAACACTATTTTCATTTTCATTTTCATTTTGATTTTCTTCTTTACAGCTTAATCTCAAACTCAATTTCAATGCAAAATGTCCGTGACATCTTCATCCCAATCGACGCACATCTTTCGTTCGCTCTCCTCGGAGAGCCAGAAGCGCGATTGGTCTAAGCGCCTGTCATTGCGCGGCATGCGACATGGTGGCGGCGTTAGTGGCGTTAGCAGCGCCGGCAGCAGCAAAGATGTAAGTTAATTTAGTGTGCAGACAATTTTATGCCAATTGGAAATCTTCATTTTCATTTAACTTTGCTTTCACTTAATAGGAGCACACAAAAACGAAGAAATTTTTTAGTCGTTCTGCTTCATTAAAACAGTCCGGCAGCGGCAGGCAAGCCTCGATGGAATTACAAGTCCCTGGACAGTCATCAAGTGCCCTGGCAATGCAACAGCAGCAGCAGCAACAACAACAGGCAACTGGTGGTGGCGCGTCGTCAGCTGGGGGCGCCAGCGGTGGCACAACACAGCCATCAACGCCAAAGAAATCGAATTGGGAAGTGATCGAACATTTCAATACAAGTGCCAAGGGTGGGAAGGCAATGGTTAGCAGCAGTTTAATTGCGGTGAGTTCAAGTGCCTGTCCAAGTGAGTGAGCGTGCGAAGGCACAAGGTGTAGCACAGAGCACGTAGCACACCGCGGGTGCCAAAACTTTAGTGGCAATTAATTCACTAGCAAAATAGATACCGCAACCGCCCACTGGCGACCGTTTGCCCAGCATGCAATTTGTTTTTCACTTCATGTGCCGCACAGATTTAAATATTTAATTCGATTTCACAATAAGCAGCAAAACGAACAGCTATTAAATTTAATTGCTTTGCCGAACAACAACGAAATGGAAATCGAAATCGAGCGTAAAATTCGCACAGCAAAAAGAATGAGTGAAAATCCACAAAGACATGAAAACTTTATGAAAGCACACTTGACACGTTGCGATTTTCTGATTTAAATAGTTTGCCACTTGGCGATTTTATACTCGCTTCAATGCCGTTTGACAAAACGTTAACACCTTTGCTGTGCGAAAGGCAGCTGTGGGCTAAAGCCATCAAACGTGTATTCGGTCTGGAGTGTCAACAAGCACAGACACCCACTCCTGTATGCTTGAGTGCACGCACATTCACAGCTGCAAGCGGCCACTTTAAAGTGCGACAATTGCCACATATGTGGGTGGCTGTGTTCTGGGGAATAGACTGGGGAATTGCTTTAGTTGCTGGCGGTGCATTTGTGCACAGTTGTGCGAACTGGCAGAAATCGAACGTAGGCGAATCAAAATCGCTGAATTTCAAATTGAAACTTAAATGAACGAGCAAATGAATGAATGAGCGAATGAGCGAGTGCCAAATGAAGCAACTGCGCTGATAAACGAAATTCATTGTTGTGTGACGGCGTTGAATGCTCCGATAAGTTTATTCAAGTTGTTCGAAGTTTGTCGCATTATTTCAATGCGGCCTTAATCAAATAGAAATCAAACAGATAAATTTCAATAAGACACAACTTGTTTGCATCGACAACAATGCGTGGCTTGGAAAGTTTAGTTTGAGTTCGAAGAGCGCAGGTATAAGTTGAGCTATGATAGAATGAAGCAATTAAAATTAGTTGTTTGCATAAAATAGCATGAAAAGAGTTTAAAATGGTTGATAGTTCCAAAAAGATGCTTTAAGAAAGTTTTAAAGATAGAATTTGTTTGATTATTAATATTTTGAATATAAAAAAAAATATTGATTATTTCTTCAATAATTCGGACAATTGGAAACCGACAGTGATCGAAATAATGAATAAGCAAGATTTATTTGCCTTATAAAATTACAATATAACAAATCTGAGAGTTCAAATGATCGGTTGTCCAGATTGCAGTAGTTCTGCTGTATATAAAATATAAAAAATATATAACCAAAATATTATTTATAATTGCATAATTTCAGGCGGGTATAACACGCTGCAACATTGACGAGTCAATGGATTCGACAAACTCGAGTTCAACGTGCCACAGTCCCATGGTCTATCAGCGCGATGAAGCGCACCTCTTGCAGCAACAAAGTAAGTAGAGAAGCGTCATGTTTCATACATTTGTAAATGTGCAAATTAAAAATATTAAAAAATAATGAAAATGTTGCTAAATTTGTTTCAAATTTTCGCTTACTATTTTTTTGTGCTGTGAACTGATAGAAAATAAATGCGAGTTGAATGAAGCCGAGCGCGAAAATTGAGCATTTGCATTTGTATGTGTGTGGTCATGTGCAAAAAACTTATAGACAAAAATATACAATCGCCGAGCGAATGAAGCTTATAGAGCAAAACTACAACAATCAAATTTATGCTGCCGTTGTACTGTCTGTCCTCGCCGGCTGTCTGTGTGTATGCGTGCGTGGGTCGTTTGTGCTGTGTGTGTTTGCACGTGTACGCATTTTGCCGCGTTTGTGATTCTGCTTCGTCTGCATGTCTGTCACATGTTTATTGTCACTGTCACATTGAATATTTTTTTCTATCATTTTGCTTTATGGCATTTGTATGCGTTTTTACGACATTTTTTTTTTTGGTTTATTTGCTGTTACTTTTTACTTCTCTTCGTTTTTTTTCGTTTCGTTTCGATACGTTTCGTCTTTTCTTTGCGTTTGGTTTGCCAACGCGTAAACGAAATATGATGCGACATTTTTTTGCGGTTATCTCGGATTATATTTTATTCAAATTACTTATTTTTTTTTATACTATTTTGTATGCTTGTTCGTTGCTCATCTTCAATGTTGTCAGCATTGTTAGAACTGTTGTTGTTCGCTTATGTATTTATGCAAATTTACATAATCACGTATGGAATTTATTTATTGACGCAAATAACATTCTTGTTTGTGTTGGCGTTGTGTGAGTGTGTGTTGAACAAAAGGATGTGAACATGGTGTGGGTATGGTTCTGAGAGTCAATTTATATACTTTGTTAACGGTCTCACTGCTCAATGATTTAAATTGAAAATCGTCGTTGACTTCATTCAAATGCTGACATTTTCTTCTTATTTCTTTCGACATTTTTGTCTGTTGGAAATTAGTTTTTATTGAGATAACTCACACATGCATAGACTTGTTTCCATTTATTGTACAATGACTTGTGTCAAGTTATCATACATAAGTGGAAGTGAGAGCGCTGTTCACTCAATAAGCTTAAATGTTGAAAGAAATTAAATTTTTATTGGTTTCCTCAAAGCAATTTTAAAGCTGATTTTATAATATTTGTAATAAATTCAAATGCCAAAAATTTGAAGTGAAAGCATATTCTTTCAACTGACTTGCATGCAAGTCTTGTACTATGCAAATGAAACCATGTTGCTCAAATTAAATCTAAAGCTAATATAAGCAAAACTAAGCGCACACAAGACACAAGACAAATCCCCCAATGAAATGACTAAGCTGTGCTGTGCTGTGCTTTAAGCATGGCTTCAAGATTCATTGCCGCATCAAATGCTAATGAAATGGCTTTTTTTGCATTTGTATGCATGAGCTTGTGCTAATGAAGGTTACACAATTGTCTGGAAAGCTAAATGAAATATACTCGACTCAGCAATGACATTGCAGTTTACCTGCACATGCATTGAATGGCAAACATTAAAATACATGTCAACAGTGAAAGAGTTGTGAAAAACGAAATTTCTCAAATCAAACTAAAATCCAACAGCACCAAAGCAACAAAGATTGCCACAACACATGTGAATGCATAAGAAGATTTTGAGTTACTCGTAATGGAATTAGCAGCATTGCGGCATTGTCGACGCTTCGATGCAACTACAACAACTTGGTGCTGAGATAGACAACGAGCAGCAACAACAAGCTGCAAGCA